>CM035809.1:3544581-3566680 GCA_020466095.1 Chlorops oryzae | reverse complement strand
TAAAAAAAAAAATTTTTCAATAACGGTAAATGAGACAAATTTGGCATTTTAATTTTATTTCTTGATTTTCTAGGAGAGACGTCATTTTTTTATATTTTTTTTTAAATTTTGAATTAAAGCTTAGTTCTTCCCCTTTAAATTGATGCATTAATCAGAGTGGGCGGACCATCATTAGTGGTCCAAATACACCTTTGAAGATGCTTACCTAGCATATTTCCCTCAATATCCACTCAGCGAGCGCATTGTCAAGCGCAATCGTTGCGTGCTGTTTTGATATGTGCACATACGAGTATAGGCATTGTTCGCTCGCTCAGTGGTTATTGAGGGAAATATGCTAGGTAAGCATCTTCAAAGGTGTATTTGGACCACTAATCATGGTCCGCACTCTGATTAATGCATCAATTTAAAGGGGCAGAACTAAGCTTTAATTCAAAATTTAAAAAAAAATTTAAAAAAAATGACGTCTCTCCTAGAAAATCAAGAAATAAAACTAAAATGCCAAATTTGTCTCATTTACCGTTATCGAAAATTTTTTTTTGTATTGTTTTCGAAAAGTTCAGACAATTTTTTCTAAGAAACATTCGAAAAATTTTTGAAGCGAGGCGATTTAAGCCCCATTGTAATTCAATGAAATATGTTCTTCGAAGCAAAAACCTAAACTTTGACACCCTGTATCTCGGCACCCTGTGATTAAAATTTACTTTTTTTTTGCACATTTAACGTACTCTTACATCTTAACAGCTGTACCAAGTTTCATCCAAATCGGAGAGAAAAAATTTTGCCGGTGGTACACTTGACGTGTTTTGCCCCATATGCCTAATATTGGGATATATATATGATATATCAGTTTTTGCGAAAATCGTAACGAATATTTAAAGCCACAGAACTCAGTGTTTGCTTAATGTGCATGAATATTTTCATTTTGTAATAAATTGCCATACAATTTTGACTACGGCTACGAATTTCATTGTACATAGAATTCAGTATTTTTGCTGAAACATTGTGATCAAAAAGTTATGTGGACAGGGAAGGACAAAAATTTATATTTCTCCTTGATATTGAGATTCCTTGATTATTTTTATGTTTTTCAAGCTTTTCATATTATTTTATGAGTTTAGTAGATATTTTATATGTAATGAACTCGAAAATCTCCCAAAATTAAAAATAAAAATGGCAATGCATTTCACCAGAGCAGAGCTAAATATTTCGCTGCCATAGCATGCTTCTCTTTTCATCATGCTATATGCTAATATTGAAGCAGCGTAGCTCTAACACATTGCAGGGATTTGGAAGAAGAAGAGTTAGACCTTTAGTTCTATATGCTTGGAACATTAAATAAATTTGTTTTGATATTTCTTCTTTTGTAAGCATTTTAGTTATATTTTTATTTTAAAAATTATCTTGCCATTTCAATTGTGTCCATGGTTATTTCAACAATTTAAATTTAAATCCATTTTCGAAAAGTATCATGTCAATTCAACCTGAAAAATGGTTGATTCAAAAGGCAAATCTTTATTTTTTCCAAATAGAAAAATTGTTAAAAATTATTCCTTGTTGAAACCGTTTTGTATGTTTTTCCTTTTGATTTAACCAGTTTTCTGGTTAATTTTTTTCTCTGTGTCTATTCTTTTTTTGTCGGGGTCAGGTTTATTGCGGTCTGTATGTATATCTTACTTCCTTACAAATTTTAAGATAACTTTCTTTCGCATGCTTCCCACTTCGAATGTCTACTTTCATGCTCACCCTTTTGAAATTTTCACCTAACTGCTCACCATTTAACATGAGCTCAGTAGAAAATGTATTCGAAGGATGTGCAACTCTCTCACCTCATGCGAAAATTTCCCAACGTCTGCCATGTAGCCTGGCAACCCATAATGCAGCTTTCAGCCCTTTGATCCCAAGCGTAATAATTTGATGGCATAACTAAAAGTGTACCTGTTGCACAGTTTAAACAAAGAGCATCCTACTGCAAGGACCGCTATTCGATGAAAGTGTAACGAACTGTATTTCTTGCATTAGCGATGAATGAAGGCATTCAAATTGAGGTGACGATACCCTTTTGAAATGTGTGCTGCTAGAATAAAATTGACATTTTCACGGTTATTTACGCCTCCGTTAGAGCAATAGAGGGAAGCGTATTATGGAATTTTCCTTAAATATCCCCTAGTGAAACCGTTTCCGACATTGTGGAAATTGAAAGTGGGTTGTAAAGCTTATTGTTTAATCATTCTTAAGGAGAATATTTTTTGAAAATATTGTTGAACTCTTCCGTAACAGGCGAAGTGTCAAGCCTCAGCGTTGTGATTGTTGCGAAGATTTTTCGGGCATTGAAAACCAAACAACTACACAAAGCAACAGTATTTTGGTTGCATGAAATATTATGAATAAATATACTTGATCGAGGTGCTGATTTCAAATCAGAAACCAGATTGTTTGTATTAGCTTTTGTATCAGATATAAAATAAATAAGGCAAATATATTGTATTTATTTAGAAACCAATTTGAAAAACAACCACTAATTGTGAAAAAACCTTCTTCACAGTTCTGACGTCCTGATGAAATTGTTTCACACATTCTCCACTTTTATCACCAATATTAAGTATTAGCGAAACAGTTGAAATGGCATTGGATGAAGTATACCTTGATGCTCATCTTACAACTAAGCTGCTGGAAACGTGCTATCAGATCAATATGCTCCGTAAACTTTTTATCCTTTTTGATTCCCAATAAAAAATTTGTGCAGTCCAAAAGAATTCAATGCTCGCATTTTTCATAATAGAAGTCATGTGTTGAATAAATATTTCACCGTTCATTAACTTACTTATTTATGTACCATTCAAAATTCTGATTTTAAATTTCATGGTGCTCAAACTATATGCTTTTTAGAAAAGTACACTGAGCGAACGTAGCCATGATTTCTTTTTAAAGGGTTCATTGTTATTCACAGTCCTTTTGATTTTCGAGCAGAACAAAAAATTCAAAAGAAAAATGGTTGAGTCAACAACAATTTGGGTTGATTTGAAAGGAAATATGTTTAATAACCTTTCTTTACGTTGCGTGTAATTCTCATTTGTTTTATAAAATAGGACATATAAGATATTTAACCTGTCAACCTGATATAAAGTTGATTCAAAGGGAAAAATCTTTATTTTTTCAACAAGAAAAATTGTTAAAATTAAAAATATTCCTTGTTGAAGCCGTTTTGTATGTTTTTTTCCTCTTGAATTAACCAATTTTCTAGTTAATTTTTTTTCTCTGTGTACCTACATCAAACAATATTTATCCAAACTTAGTTGTTTTTGAATTAACGCAAACCATATTTTCCTAGAGTCCTTGGCCCTTTTAGCCCTGATAAAATTAATCGTATTCATATCTGTACAAGAACTTATATTGATAACTAGCCCGCTTTTAATATTATAATGCTATCGTTAATTTTAGCAACTATTAAGTCAAGGATTTCATTCTGTCAAACTTTCTTCCGGAGGAAAGATATCGTAGTTTGTTTTTATATTAATTCGAAATTAATGTAACGACATCGTAATTAATGCGTTTGACGAAATCCTTCTTATCGCTAGCACAAGTTTTGTTCTAAAACTTTATCTCTTGTTGACACAACCCACCTTTTTCTAATCAATCAATCACAATGGATAAGTTTTTCATCAAGTAAAGCAAGTCTTCAGAAATAATTTTCTTTACAAATTCCCAAAGACGGCCTACAAATGAAATTCCTCTCAAGCGGAAAGCTTCTGCTTAGTGGAACAATAAGATAAGCTCTTTTGGAAGGAGAGTAGGAGTTTATTTTCTTCGCCATATGTATTGAGTTGGGCGTGCAAGAAGTTCAATAGAATAACGGGAATTTTAGTTCAGCGTGGCTAACCAATTTCTGATCAATACAAAGTTTTGTGCGTTCTGGAGGAGTTTGATACTACAGTCAAGCTTCCATAACTCGAACTCTTACAACTCGAATTTTCTTTAACTCGAACTGAATCGGGTGGCAATAGCGATTATTTTATGTTCAATTTTGTTTCCCAAACTCGAAGTCTCTATAACTAGAACTTTTTCTTTGGGTAATGGTGGGTCGAGTCAAGGAAGTTTGACTGTATTTTTCTGAAATTGTTCGGCACTCGCCACAAAAAAGCTCGCTATGGCACTTTTTCTCCTCTTATAAAATCAATTTCAGTAGTTTCTCCAATTATTTAATGCTTCTACTTCCTTACATAAGACTTCAAAAGAATTAATATTTACACGACTCTTCCTGTATTAAACGACTTTATTTGCTTTATTTATGAAATGATCGCGAAGGTTTGAGAAATTATAACGAAACATCTTATGTGAACTTAATTTCGATTTAAGACACCCAGCGGGAAATGTCCCCCTGACATCATCGATGAAGTCAGGGTGACTTTGGAGCCGGAACGCATGCATTTTCATGGGACATTTTGTATAACATTTGTACAGGAGTTGGACAGTGAATTCACCGTTGACATGTCATCGTGGGATTAGAAAATGTCACTGTCTGCGCCAATTCGTTCTAATGACCAATTTATGAACTTAATCCTGATTTATATTTCAGCAGCCAATGAGATTCAAGCACATGAACAGCATCCCTCCACGACGACATGTCCCCCAAGGTGTAATCGATGGTATAACTGATGACTTTGTCATGCAGGAGATAATTTCCCGCTGGGCAGTGATGCACACATCAACACTTTTACACTTTTGCTTCTGGTGCCGACGAATGTAACCCGCAAACATTTGCAATTTGTATTTTTGCACATTTTAAGAAAAAAAAAATATTTTCCTCTTTGTTTAGTAATTTTTTTTCTTTTTTGTTTTTTTAAATTTTTTCTCTCTCACTTCTTTTTAAATTTTCTCGCCTCGACCGAGCCTCGAACGGCTTACCTCCGGAGGTTGGTAAGTCCGTGCCCTAACCATTACGCTAAACAAACAAATTTAATGTATTGATCAAAACACTAATTTGAGTTTTTGGTTGCTGATGTTTTTGTGGAACGAACCGAGTAGAATTTTTACTACAAAAATTTATTAATTGAAAAATAAATACATATTAAAAAAACAGATAAAATATGAAGAAAAAATACTTAAAAATTTTGGGAAAAATTTTTTTATTTCAAAATTAACTATTAAACCAAATAAATTAATATATAAACTTTAAAAAAAAATTTGGTAATTAAAAAAAAATTATTCTCACCCGAGCCAGGGATCGAACCCCATCCCACGAGGTCACTGAACGATAGTCTTAACCATCCAGCGAATTTAAAGCAGACAATAAAAATTTTTTTTCTACTTCGCAATCAAAGCACAAAGCGTAAGGAAATTCTGAAACTCACCCACCGTAGATCTCCGTAGATACATAATATACTCTACATTTTGACTAGTCATATTTCGAGTAACCTCAGACTACTCCTGTTTGGCAAATTGACCTCTTCATTACTGCAGGGAAGACATACATCACACAAACACAAGAAAACCCTCTTTGGTATCACAATGGGCCGATTTACGGTCTAAGTGGCAGCCACTTCAACCTACCCTACCCTACCTACATACCATTGATGACTTGTGTTAATATTTTTAAGGATGCATATGGACAATTTTTATACCGGTAACGTCTTTTTTTTTTTAATGTTTCAACTCAAACTTGACGAAACACAATGAAAAACTAATATTTTTGAACCCTTGTGTTAAAAATAACTAAACTTACAATTCGTTCCTTAAAATAATTTTTATACTAATGGTTAAGGAGCGGTTAAAGAATGCTGGCAACGTTGAAAAAATGGAAGTTTTGTGAAATTTAGCCATATGCATAAATTTCGTTCCTTTAATCGATACGTAACACAATAAGCATTGCATACTACCAAAAGCGTTTAAAATCATGAAATATTTTTCATACTCTTTGTTTTCTGAAATTGCTTTTCCTAAAATATCGCTCTGTGCATAAGCATGCGAAATACGCTTTTGAAATTTGAAAATAGATTTTAATACGAAAAAAAGATTGAAACCAGCTTTTGAAGTCCCAAGTACCGACTGGTTCCATAGTGTAGTGGTTATCACGTCTGCTTTACACGCAGAAGGTCTCCAGTTCGATCCTGGATGGAACCATGTGGAAAAATATTTTTTTTTTTCTTCCAATGAAATTTTTATGCAGTTGCCTTACAAATTTTTATAAATCTTCTATATGAACCCAGGTATAAACTCCTCCTAATATAAATAGGTTGGAAATTTTCGGAATTAGAGCTGGGCGCGTGACGTGAATTTATTATTGTCACGATGTGTCATTGCTCCTACGGCGTGATCGTGATATGAAAATCACGAAAAGTCCGTACATGTGCGTGAGGTAAGAAAATCGCGATAATTAACGGGGGTGAGAGAAATATCATGCACACTCGGGATACTCACGAAAATTAAAGTTTTCATAAACTGAAAGTAGGCATTGCGTAGGATATATAGTAAGGTTATTCCCTTAAAGCCTCGAAAATGACCTGTCAAATTTTTTATGAAAAATTTTACACGCCAGCTTCGAAAACTTTGAAGTCAAATTGGTCGCGTATTTGGCTCGTATTTCGAAGCGTAAGTTGTAGTGTTGCCCTGAAACCAAAATTAAAACTTCTAAATACCCTACAATAAGAACACATTCTCAATACCAATAACAGCTTGATGTTTATTTTTATAAAAATGAACATTGTAATAGTGAAAAATATTTTTGAGAAATAAAATAAATTTAGATTAAGTATTTTCCTATGAGAAAACGAGACTTACAGAATCAAAAAAATACGAGAAAATAGCACAATAGCAATTTGCATACAATTTTTATATTACAAAATGGATCCCTGGCCGCACTGTCAAATTTTTAAATTACACAAACTACTCAAAGTTGCAAAAAAGTTGTGTTCCCAAAAACTTTTTGGCAAAAAGTGCCTTGTACTCATCTTTCACCTTTCATCTTTTCACCTTTAAGGGAATACCCTTAGTGTATATCGTCAGCAAAAATATTTTAAATTGTGTTTGGTATTCATGAATTCATTGCATTCATTGATTTAAACTCACCATGAATGGAACGAGCAAAAAGCAGATCATTGAAAATGATTTGAAAAGCGATCCATCGGATCCTTGGTATACATTTTGTACGACGGCGAAATCGAACAGCGAAGTTTGGGCAAAGTTTCAAGTAGTTAAGTTTGAGGGCATTGTCCAAAACTTTGCACAATGCATACTGTGTAAAAAGATTCTAGCCTACACACAAAAAGGCGGTACAGGAAGTTTATTGCGACATTCTTGCAATTTGCCGGGAAGCGATGATAGACAACGCAGCAAGACAGATGTCGCACTTAACGAGGGTTAACGAAAATGTGAAAAAAGAAGTTATAAATGCCCAATTGAATTTTATTACTAAGGACTTGAGAACGCTAAGTGTTGCAGAAGGTACTCTCAAAAAAAAAAGTAAAACCAACGACTTTTATTGGTTGACACAATAACTTTATATTCTCAAATTAAGATTGGCACTGTTGTTGCTTCCTACTTGTAATATATGGGACGCAACAATAATGGCACTCTTAATTTGAGAATTCAACGTTGTTAGGTACACTTCAACCAATAAAGTTGTTGGTATTTTTCTCAGAGTAGGCATTCATTGCAATAAATATATTTAAAATGTTACAGAAACTTTAAGCCAAACATGCCCATCATTAGAGTTTGAAAATAATGAATTTTTGAATGCATTCCGAGAAATTATTTAAACTAACCTTTTACACCGAGAGAAATAACAACAGTTAAATCAACTACTTAGAACAGTTAAAGTAAGAGTGGTCAAATAAACTGTATTCCGCGTTAAATGCACTGAAAAAAGGCAGTCAATTGAACAGTTGAAAAACAGTTACTTTTTATGTTCAAATTCGCTTTCGTTCACTTAGACGTATAACTTCGCATTCTGATCAACCGTCTCCGGAGGTTTCGATAGTTTAGTGCTTTAAATTGTGACCCGACAGTCGTGAGCTTCGGGGTTCTATCCCTGCTGGCGGCGGGGATTTTTCTGAATTTTTTTTAATTACAGTGTTTTTTTTTTGTTCAGAGTGTAGTTGTTTTGGTGGCTCTGGGATAGCGTAGGGGATGCGTGCTATGCTCTTGATCCTAGGGTCCGAGGTTCGATTCCCGGCACAGGCGAAACGGAGTGTAATGTTCCAAGCCTAGCACTGGTGTTTCAAAAATCGCATGTTAGGGGCACACTACATAAAAAGACATAGACTCACACAAACACAAGGAAACCTCCTTGGTATCACAATGGGCCGATTAACGGCCTAAGTGGCAGCCACTTCAACCTACCTACCTAGTTGTTTTGGAAGACAAAAATTTTCGCCTAAATTTTTAAGGTTTTATTTTATTTAATTTTTTTTAATGGTTCATTTTCAAGCAGTAAATTTTGGGAGTGAAACAATTCCTTAAGCACGTTCCCCAAAACTTGAGCAACCATAAACTCAACTGAGCATTTTGACCAGCAAATTAAATTCGTTCGTTTAGCGAAATGGTTAAGACGTTCTCCCAGCGAAGTGGAGGTCAGCGGTTCAAGGCTCGGCCGAGGCGAGAAAATTTAAAGAGACGAAAGAGAAAAGATTAAAATAGAAACAAATAAATAAAGAAAAAATATAATAATTTTTAATAAAAAAAAAATATTAATAAAAGAAGATAAAAAAAAAGTCAAAGCAAAAAAAAATTATTTTTTCCCAGTCGCTGGTGACAGTTGATTTAACCGCGAGACAGTTATATCAACCATCAGGTAGTTATATCCTTATTGACTGTGTTTGTACTGTTGAATTGACCGATACTACACATAAGCTAACAATTAACGGTGAACTCGGTTATTTTAACTGCTTTTTCAGTTAATATAACTACCTTTTTCTCTTGGTGTACCTGATTAGGTATGCCTCAAAGTTTTCGGGACACCCTGTATAAGTACATAGGCACTAAAAAATTTTTTGTTAATTAAAGGAGCTGGATTTAAAGAGCTTGCCCAAGTTCTCATAATCGTTGGAGCCAAATACGGCTGTCAAAATGTAGATAAACTATTGGGCAGCAGGCGCCCTCTAACCCGAACTTAAATTCCGGAAAAATTCGAACAAAATGAGAAAAAGGGGAATTTCCCCCGGGCCCGGGCTTTTTGAAGGGGCCCGCAAATGTTTAGGATATTTTTCGACAATATGTAACCGAAGTATATATTGTAGAATTAACTTCACACCTTGGGGACCTTTTTTTTTGGTCATACTTTTGTTTATCAGGGGCCCGCCGAAAAAAAAATCCCCCGGGCTCCTAATTTGTCTCTACGGGCCTGTGAACATACACTTAATAAAGGTAGTTTTACTGTACACCGAGAGAAAAAAGGTAGTTATATTAACTGAAAAAGCAGGTTAAAATAACCGAGTTCACCGTTAATTCTTAGCTTATGTGTAGTAGCGGTCGATTCAACAGTACAAATACAGTCAATAGGGATATAACTACCTGATGGTTGATATAACTGTCTCGCGGTTAAATCAACTGTCACCAGCGACTGGGGAAAAAAAAATTATTTTTTGCTTTGACTTTTTTTTACCTTCTTTTATTAATATTTTTTTTTTTTTTTTTATTAAATTATTATATTTTTTATTTATTTATTTGTTTCTTTTTAAATCTTTTTCTCTTTCATCTCTTTAAATTTTCTCGCCTCGGCCGAGCCTTGAACCGCAGACCACCACTTCGCTGGGCGAACGTCTTAACCATTACGCTAAACGAACGAATTTAATTTGTTTGTCAAAACGCTCACTTGAGCTTATGGTTGCAAAATTTTTTGCTTGAAAATGAACCATTAAAAAAAATTAAATAAATTAAAATCTTTAAAATTTAGGAGAAAATTTTTGACTTAAAAAACAACTACACTCATAACAAAAAAAAAAAACTGTAATTAAAAAAAAAAATCCAGAAAAATTCCCGCCGCCAGCAGGGATTGAACCCCGAATCTCACGACTGTCAACTCACAGCTTAAACAACTGAGCTGTTGAAAACTCCGGAGACCGTTGATCAGAATGCGAAGTTATACGTCTAAGTGAACGAAAGCGAATTTGAACATAAAAAGTGACTACTTTTCAACTGTTGATTTGACTTCCTTTTTCAGTGCATTTAACGGGGAATACAGTTAATTTGACCACTCTTACTTTAACTGTTCTAAGTGGTTGATTTAACAGTTCTTATTTCTCTCGGTGTATCAAATCTAATAAGTTCGACTTCGTTGATAGCAATAGGATAGATGTTCATTTAGATATTTAATTTTCTCATCTTATTTAAAAACAATTTGTTAGACATATGGGGCACCAAATTAAAGAAAATCAATACAGCATTTTGAATAAAATAAAAAATTCCGGTGTTAATTGGACACTTTTCAAACCAAAATGGCTTCCGAAGTAAAAAAAAAAAAGAAAGATTTTTCAAATTTTTTTGCTTTGACCGTTGATTTTTCCCTCAATGGGTCAAATTTTTACCATCAATTTAATTTTGCCTAAGCGCACATAAAATTGACTTTCAAACTGCATTACAATTTTTTTTATACAAAAAACCATTGGCGTGGAAGAATTTTTTTCTGGACTTAGTGCCAAAAAACTTTAAGGCCCCATAACTCCTCAGGAGTTCATTTGGGACCACCCCTATTAAGGAATGTACTTCCCAACGGGACACCCTGTATAATCTTAAGATCTATGGAATCAGATGAAATGATACTGATTATAATCAATTGTCGGTCCACCAGTTTCAGGAATACCATTGTGATTTTATAAATATATTTTACCCAAACAGAACGGCTTTTTGAGCTGTGTCCCTTTAAAAGACGGACTTGATGTACATTGTTTGCATTAAATCAATAAAACAACGCGAAGGTCAGTCGTTATTATCACGTTGGTAGTACAAACACCAATTCTTTAATCGTTTTAAAGCTTTAAGCCCACATGCATTTAAATTCTCGAACAATCCTTGCATTGTTCAGAATTATCAAGCACTTGTTTTTCGGTTGCTTGAACATTGCGGTCTGATATGAAAAAAGACGAAATTATTTCAAAGTATTTTGGGGCTTTTCTGTCATTGTTCCCAACGTCTCATTTGAATTTGAAAAATAAAAAGCAAATTTTCAATGACATAAAAATATATTTTAAAATTTTTGATTTTCAATTTACCATTTACAAAAGTCTCATTTTCACTCCAATGCTCTTTTATTGTAGAAAATTTCTCGCCAGTATAGCCAACGTGTTTTCATGAGTTTCCATGGAAGCAACCAATATTTTGGACCATCGACGTCATTCAATTCGAGGCGATTTCCGGCAGCTGCATTGCTTACATTACAGCCGTTTTGCGCAGTGCTTTTCACGAATAATTCAGTAAGTTTCATTTGGCATAAAAAACGCAGCGACCAATGAACAATGAATGCAGTCGGAAACTTTTATTTGCTCCAAAATAAATTGGCAAAAAAAAAGTTCGTTGAAATTTTGATGGAAAAAAACACACTCTTAGCTAAAAAAAAAGTGTCTTCAGCGAGGACAAATTCGCCTATTAAAATGGTAAAGAGTGCTTGAGGGATTGTCGCGGCGGAATCGCAGGGCAGCAATCGACATGTTTCTATCTATGGACTTCATGCCATCGACTTTCTGTAAATTCTAAAATTTTTCTTCACTTTATCTATTTAAGGAAATCTGATGAAGAAGTGAAAAGTATTGCAAAAAATCTAAAGGGAATGGCAACGATAAAATTGAGATCTTCTGATGGAGAAATTTTTGTTGTCGACATGAAATTCATGACTTCATGCGGCATGATACAAGAGCTATTGGACAATCATAGAACTGTTATTCAACTCAATATCATCGACTCCTATGTTTTGGAAAGAATAATCGCGTGGTCGAAGTATCATTACCACAACTCGCAAATCACGACAAGAACTAAAGCTTGGGAGTCTGAATTTTTTAAAGCGAACAAATCAAGAATTTTGCAAATAGTTTTGGCAGCGAATTTGCTGAAAATCAAAAGACTGGTTAATACGGGCTGTAGCTACATTGAAAGCCTAGACTCCGCCGAAGTACTTGCTTTGACCAGAACGAGCCTGAATCTTCCACAAGGTGGAAGAGCCGAAAACAAGTCATTTCATTATTTTGATTCAGAATAGTTTGCAGTGCTTGAATATTTCAACGAGTAGCAGGATGTTGAAAGGACATGTTTTAAAATAAAACGTTTTTACAAATAAACAATAAAAAGTATGTGAACGATAAATGTAATTGGCTAAGTTTATTTTTGATAAAACAGCACGGGAGGAGTTTTTAAAACGGGAGAAAAATATGTTTATTCTGGTGCTTCCCGATTGGATACAACTTTAAATTGAAAAGTAATAGGGTCCTCTGACATAAAAAAAAATTTCTTAAAATTCAGACATGCTCTAGAATTCTTGTCCGAGTTCAATTTCAGTTCACATTTAAGGCTCAGATTTAATTATCAGTCCAATTTTAAATGTATATTGTCCGTGGAAAAAGGAACATTTCTAACCGTCAATAAAAGTAAAAATGTGAGGACCAGAGCTTCTAAAAATTGGTAAAACAAAATATTTTCTATACAATAAATTTAAAAACGATAATCTTATTGAAATGGACACTAGAGTATAAAAAGAACGACTTAAGATTTGAAAATTTCTCATCACTGATGACTAGGGTGGTCCAAATTTGCTAATCCTCGTTTAATTTTGCGAGTCACACCCTCAAAATGTAGTAGTGGGCAACAGAAAACGGAAATGAAAAGTTTTGTGAAAACATTTTTCTCAGTGTAAAAATTAAAAAATTTTTTTTTGGATTTCCTATTGTATTAGAAACCAGCCAACGTTTGTTTCATCTTCTTATCTGAATTAGTTTTGGAAATATTTATAAAAATGTAACGGCATATTTTTGTTAATTGTACTGGCGGCATGAGTTTAAAAAATCATATTTCTGAGCTCTGACTAGTGTTTGCTTACTTTTTTGTAAATATCGCAAAAAGTATACTTCCGATTTATTCTTTATCAAAGAAGATTAAATTTAAATGGATGCTTATGCGTTAAATTGTGTTCCTTCGAATATAAACGATTCTACACGTTTAGACCTACCGATTGGTAATAGGCTTTTCAGACATAGTGCTAAAACGCGTGATTTAGCTAAATCATTTAAAGCTAAATCACAACTGTTCACACGGAGTCGAAGTAATTTAAGTTGACAGCTTTCAGCTGACAAACAGAAGAAGAAGAACGCTGTTGGTTTGATTTTCACAATATGAGCGCCAATACTTTTGAGATTTTTGTGACAGATCCTAGTACTGGAGGTACCCTTAAAAAGAATCCGATCGGGTCCATTCTCGAACTTGATCTTACCTATTTCTCCGTGAGCACGCATGCCAAATTTTGTCAAGATAGCTCAACTCCTTCGATAAGAAAACTGTATACAAACAGACAGACAGACGGCCATGTCTAAATCGAATCTCCTGTTGACCCTGATCATTTCTATATATATTTTGTATGGTGTATCTCGACTGGTTCTGGGTGTTACACACAACCAACCAAACGCAATATACCCTCGACACAGAGTGTGTCGGGTTTATGAATGCGGCAGAAGTAATGAAAAAATATTTAGGAGCTAGGACTTCTTGAAAGGACTTTAAGACTGATTATAGGTACTGCCATCTATTATTGGTATGGAATAAATTTGCATCAAAAAACCCTCAGCTGTAAATACCATGAAGGATTCCAATAATTCTTAATAAAAACTCTAAACCTTTTTCAAGGATCCATTAAATACAATGAAAAAGTGTTGGAAGCTGAAAAAAATCTTTTGTGAGGGGTTCTTATTTTAATACTTGTATAGCTTATGTCTAGATTTCTTAAGAAATCCCTCTTCTTGGAGAAAAAAACGATAGAAAATCTTCTAATCTTTGTTCTGATTTCTTGGGTATTTATTTGGTCATTTGGTTCTCTATAGTTTTCAAATTACTTGGAAGAAGTCATTAAAAAAAAAACCTATCAATTTACAATAAATTGATTTTTAACTACTTAATTTGAAAGATATGCAGAATCAGACAATTAACTTTGCCGTAGGACATCACCGTGTTAAAAAAGTTAGTTTTTTAAATTAATTGTCACTTCAAATCAATCAGTTGTTCCATTAATTTAAAATGAATTGAAATTCCTAAAGGGATATGAGCCCAAAAATTATAACGCCTTTTTTCTCTTGGTTTTCATTAAAATTAGCTTAAAAAATGGGAAGAATGTAGTGATTGCGGAATTTAACCGCAGCTTACGTTCACCATGTCGTCGGGGGATATAGCTCAGTGGTAGAGCATTCGACTGCAGATCGAGAGGTCCCCGGTTCAAACCCGGGTGTCCCCTGGTGAGGAAGCAAAAACTTCGCTTTTTGTTTTTGGTAAAATCGTGTCCAAATTTCTGTTAACTGCAGTGCTGATATCGAGCCTATCTTAAAGATGGAAATATTTTAATACTCATGCATGCTCTAGGAATTGAATCCGATTTAAAGAAATTGATTTCCACAGAAATGTTTAGTTTTTTTTCGTTTTTCAGGTTTTTGAAATACTTAATGGGAAAATTCTTAGAAATAGGACAAACTATGTTTTTCTGTGGGTCCATTTTCTGTTGCTCTTTGAAATCTGTCGAATAATCTATGATCAAATTCAACGAATTTTGTCACAGAAGCGAGTTAATTCTCGTTCTCTTTTCTAATCAGTTTTGATGCAGCTACCGTCAAAACGGTTAATAAAAATTGATTTAAAAATCTGCACATGCAAGGATGAAGAGTTACAGTATTTTGTTGAATTTTGTATTTATTTTACTTCAATTTTTAGGAGGATAAAAACCAATGTTGCTTTAAGGGATCAGATTCTTAACTCGAAATCAACAAATATGCTATCCTGAAATTATTTAATCCTCGAAATTAAAGATTGATGTGAGCAAGTGTTGCATTACAATGTTTATTATCAATTCAAATGAGTTTAAGTAGGATTACTTTTAATAGTTGGCCAGTTGTTAAGTGTAAATTCTAGAAGTAATTTAAGGTATGCATAAAAATGATACTTTACCTTCTCCTCGTATTTTTAGCCAATTGATTAGTTCGATTTGCATGAAGTATAATTGACTTACTCTCAGAAACAAAAAATTGTGAAACCAACAACTTTTATTGGTTAAAGTGTACCCAACAACGTATATTCCGAAATTAAGAGTGCCACTGTTGTTGCGTCCTCCTTGCTATATATGGGACGCAACAACAGTGGCAATCTTAATTTGACCAATAAAAGTTGTTGGTTTTTTTCTCAGAGTAGCTTTGAGCTAAAGCCAAGTGAGATATTCATCTCATTTTGATGATGACGACTTATAAATTTTGGCATACTGAAACTAACGTTGCCAATATATTCAAGATCATTCGAAAATCGTATCGCTAAAAGCGTCTACCTAAAATATCAATAAAAATATTGTAAGTGGTAGCTGCTTGCGGAGTGCTTTCTTCAGAAGGAGGTCAGAAGCTAATTTAATAATCAGATACATACTTGTACATATCGTCGGCTTAAGGTGTAAACCTGCTAACTAACAATTTCAAAACTTTACAGGGTAAACAAAAAACACTTTTTTTACAAGACTTCAAGCTTGGAAAGGAGACCCAAAATATGGATGGTTTATTTTGTTCCTATATGAAGTCTCTTATAAATTCGATTCTGTGCACTATACAAAGTCTACTTGGAGTCACTTGTTGGTGTTCGCTGTGAACTTTGACCACAGCTGGACTTAGCAGTTTTACTCATCACCAATTTCTCCGTACTTAGAATTTGGAATTAAAAAAGATTTTTTTGCCTGACGATGCAGTGTGCTTTTTCCTTTCGAATGACATCGAAAAGTCAGAATCGGTTAAAAGTAATGAAAATAAAGTCAAACTGCATTTCACTCATTCTCTAAGCAGAATAGATAATTTTAAATAATTTATACATATATATTTGCCTATACCTACGGAGCTTAGTTCTAGCTGTAGCAATATCTAAACAAAACTAATGCACCCTTACGATGGATATAAAAATATTTGAAATGCTTTCGAAAGAGGGTCGTCAGGATTGCGTTGCGAATTAATTTTTATATGGACGATAAGCCAAAAAAAAGTAAGGTACATATATCTTTATGAAATTTCATCAAACAATATTATTAATTGGGCATTAAATAATTTCAACATTTAATTAAAAACTCTATCTTTTTCATTAAGGCTCATAGTCCTCAACCTAGTTAACTTGTTGAAAGTTTAAACTCTCAAATGATAGTCTTCAGGAGAGTTCAAACCAGGTTTATTTAATTTATATGAAAATTTATGAGAATTTCAAATATTTTGTATTTGATTTAGTTATGTACATTGTACACTGGCATGCAGATTAAAAGAATATTTTTGAAAATGTAGTCTTCCTATTAACTGGAACTTGTAAATTGTGGCGCTACAAATTGAATTATTTAGCAGACTTCTCTGGAAATCAAATTGCAAGTGTTATTTTAACACCAAAAAAAACATTTAACATAAATAATTTTTAAAGATTTTTACTCGAACATTGAATTGGAATGAGTGCGAAATCAATCAACACTTTCACGGCTAATGAAACATGTAAATTCACATAAATTCTCGAAAAAGGTTTCCTCTGAACTGAATTGCTATAGCAAAGTGCCCAAATTTTCAACAGCTCGCCATAAATTTCTACAAACGTGAATCTTCCTTAGCTGAATTTCAGGTCATTGCCTGAATGGCCGCATTCGTGAAATGCAAAGAAAGCAGCTACAAATTACCAGAACGCAATTTATTTCTGAGGACATACCTTTAAGGGGCTTTGCGCAAACAATAAAGCAAACATAGAGCGGCTTGCAGAGCGATATCAAGCGCACTTTTCACAGATATTTATTTATGATATTCATCCTTCCAAATGATGAGATTATATTATTTTTTTTATTCAAAATTTCCATATATTTTTTATTGTAAGTATATGCACATTTATGGCTCGTATGGTATTATAACTAGCAAGGTGTCAAAAAACCTGTTTTGGGAAAAATTTAATTTTTATTTATGATTCCGGTAGATCACATATTTAATATAAACTTTTGTTTTGGAACTTTTTTTTTAAAAACATAAAACCCGGGAAATGGGCTTTTCCAATTTCCTCCCATAACACAGTGGGATCGCATAATACATTTGAGTGTAAACACTATAAGGAGTGGTCGCACAGTGATGAAACTTGGCAATGAACCTTATCTTAATAAAATTAAGAAAAATATAAAAATTCATCAAAATCGGTCACGCCTACCACCCACCCCCAATACAACTCGAAATCAATTTTTAATGTAACATTTCTTCCTTTGGTCAGAATGTCTTGAAATTTTGCACAGAGCTTACAATTAACGCAGGGAAAACATTCTGAAGTTTTCATAAAAATTCGATTTCGTTAGAGCACACATTTTGTATAAACTTTTGTTTTGAAATGAATTTTTCATATGAAAAATTTTTACCCTAAAAGTATACTCTAAAATTTTTCTTATTTCATTGTAAGATTGTATGAACTTCATTGAAAAATGTTGTTACATATTATACTTCAGTACAGTCAAATTTGCTTAGCAATTTCTGTGGGCCAAGTGGTTTTTGAAAGTTAATATTATGACAAAATTAACAATATAAAAGATTTTCAAAACAAAATGTTTTTAAAGGGTGGCATCGTGCTCTGAAAATGCCAAAAAACACGATGTTTTTGTATGGGGAATTTCGTTTTTCCTTGATAGTTTCCATGATATTGGTCCTTTTTGCTTGGGGCCAAGTGGATTTTTAAGGGTATTTTGAAGGTCTTTCCGAAATGAAGACTAACTATAAAATCGAGTTTATTTTAGGGTGTGGCAAACGATTTCCAAAATGAGCATTTCCGAATTTCTACGGTTTTTAAGCTAAACAGACCAGAAACCTTATTAATATATTTAATATTTATATATATTTTTTTAGAGACTTATAAATCACATGAAAAAACATCAACATTACCCCCGTTAATTAATTACTTTGTATGCAAACGACACATAAATAAAATAAATTTTCCCGAAAAAGCTACATATATAGCTCCATATCTTCTTCTACACATTTTTTTTTTTTTTTAATTGAGGACTGAAGATTTTTCTTCAAAAAAAATGTGATTTCACATTTGTCGGACGATTTTGAAAAAATCGAAAAAATGACACCTTGCTAATTATAACGCATTACATTTTTATCAAAAGTGTATATACAATAACATGGCTGCATAATATCTCAGAAACCATGGCAGATAGGGACCTGAGAATTGAACAGATCGATAGATCTATAAAATATACCCCAGAAAATGGTCTTATCTCATTTTTTACAATTTTTTGATATACTTGAAGATAACTTCGGGGCAACGAAATGTTGAAGCATAGTATGCAGCGAAAAAGCTTGAAAAATTGAATACGTAATAAAAATCCTTTGCATTCCATTTGTGAGAACTTTTTGAGCTAATTCACGAAAAACTTTCCCTGAAAATAAATATGAAAAATTAATTCTCAGCACTCTTTTGTCCAGCTTTTGAAAATGCTGTAAAAACTCTATACATTTAAAGACTGTTAATATTTTTTAATTTTAATTTTTCACTTTAAAAAGCAAACATCAAAGAACATTTTCAAGTCACAGTATCAAGTTTCAGTTAAATTTAATATCCTTAAGGGCAAGTCCCAACCTTGATGGTGTTTCTTTAAAAATATTTGAAATTCTGAACTTTGTTTTAACTTATTTGCCCATTGAAAAGCGTTTACGTCTAAATTATCGCGGAATGTTGTCAAAGGAGAATCGAAAACTCTCGCCATGAAAACATAATCGAGTTGAGGGAAAATTCTTAAGAAAATTATTTACATGCATTAAATATTCATGAAGGAAAATTTTATTGCGCTTATTTTCAAGATTAAAGACAAACTGAACTGAAGCGGATTTCGATTGGAAAACATCAGCTTTCACTCAACTCTTATTTACTGACTGTAAAATGGATGCCAGCATCGTACGCTTAATTAGAAAAAGGCACGCATAATTGATTGTCACGCTTGTGCTTTTTAAAAATTGAAAATTGTTTTTAATTTTGCTTCAATTTATTGCAGATATAACGTCGAAAGAAAGGCCAACAAGACTGGGAGACAGAAAAGGTCGCAATTAAAAAAAGCTTCTGGAAATTCTTCAAAGCCCTTCCTCAATTTTCCAAAAATAATACAAACATAAAAACCATGTATTCACTCTCATCCAAAATCGAGCGTCAGCCATCCGTGGCACTGCGTCTGACAAGACTATTGTACCAAACCCGTTGTTTCACCTAGAGTATTCTTAATACTCTAGTAGAGCTTAGAAAGATTTTCACTTTTTATAGATCCATTTCCGCCAGTTCTGTCTGTTGGATAAATTCCTTGCCAAATGTAGATCTCCTTTGGCTATGTAACGCCGTGTTCAGTAATGGTCGCTGTCATTGTTCTCATGCTCATGCGTGCTTAGTTGCAGCAGATATTTCGATTTCCTTTCAATGTATTCTGGAAAGAATATTTTGGTACATGTCTGACCAGCTATGCGATTCCATATCCGATTCACGCTGTTAAGGAACTCTGAGTTGGTGACTTGAATGTAATGAAATCTGCTGACATTTATAGCGGCTCAGGTCTATAGGGACACATTGCTGCTCCCTCCTTCGCCAGTCTGTCAGCTTCTTCATTGCCTTAATGACCACAGTGAGCAGGTATCCAGTGTTTTGCCACTTGATTCCTGCTTGCTAGTTCTTGGAGTCCATTTACTGTTTACCATACTAGCTTCGAGTTCTCAGATAAGATATACATACAATTCATTCAAATCAGATTTTAAAAGATTTCTTTTCCAATATTCAGCACTTTCAAATATAAGTATACTGTGCATTTAGCATTTGATAGAATCTTTACCTCGAATGATTAAGTACTTGTCGTCAACAATAAGTACAACAAGCTTCCTGCGTACGTTATGCCAACCCAAACACTTAATAGCTTTGACCTCTTTGCTTACTTATTCTACATACAAACTTTAATATTTTAAATGTGGGTTTCAATAGCATCACCGGCTATTCGTTCAATCGCAAACGTTATGACAGTGTTTCGCATCTTGCTCGGCTAATCTATGGAATGCAATTTCACAATCTGTTGTTATCAAAATTGTCTTCGTTTTTGTTAAAACCCCACCTCGCCTATATTAATGTTTGCAAATTCGCTCTTTTAAAACCAATAAATAATATGTTCCAAATCAAATATTAAATATTAACGTCTAAAAGAAAATTTCCACGCACTAGTTCGCATCGCCTCTTTGTAATTGCCCTAGTTTATTCGTTCTGACTAGTTAGAATTGCTTTTCACTATGCCAGGATATTCTTTATTTGAGAATAAATTGATAAGTAAAATGTTGTTGCTATTTGAATTAGATGCCAAGCAACTAAAAATTATTTTGATAAAAATTAATTTAAGTCTGCATAGTGTAACTAGCTTTGCCTGTGTACACTGCAAATATGAAAACAGGTTACAACTGGACACATGTAAATACTTAGAATATAAAGCTCGAAAGAGGAAAATAAAAGCACGTTATCTCAAATCTTTGTGGGAACTATTTTTGCGACTTTATTTAACCGATCAGAATGGTGGTGGATGTACATACACTCAAAAAAATTCCGTCGTAGAATGTATGATAACCGACGTAGAATCTATTATATCCGCAATTGATATACATAGGTCCAATTGCAAGATATCATAGATTCTACGACAGCTTAGCAGTAGTTTCTACGATGAGGAATGTCATTGATTTTAACGATATATAACGTAGATTTAACGATATTCCATCTTAGGAACTATGATGTTATTTCATAGGAACTACGATATCAAATCATAGGACCTACGGTTTTACATCTTGAAGTACATTTCGATAACTTCTTAATTTTGATATGAATTCCTTTTCGGCGGGTTCGATCCCTTCTCCAGCGAGCGAATTTTTTTTTTTTGGTTTTTGTTATTTTTTTACATTTACATTATTTAAAAAAACTGAGAAATAAAAAATTTTACCAAAATTTGTATGCTTAAAAAATTTAAAAAAAAGATTCTATAGGAATTTCCTTGAAAGAGCTTGTGCGTGACGTTTTGGAAGGCGCGATGAAAGCAACTCTATTTAATTGGTTGGCAACTTTACTTTCTGTTTTCCCCGTAATATTTGTCTTGAAATTTACTTGCTTGTTTATTTCTCAATTTTTCCACAAATTCTCTTCTAGTTGACAGCGTTCGACCTCGGACCTTCCAGATTACAAATCTAGCACACTTTAACTACGCCATCGCGTGATATGATTTGAGCTTGAGTTTTATTATATCAATGTAAGTGGGAAACAGTAGAAACTATTAAATTTACAGTAGAACAGACCTGGGCAGTCGAATTACAAAATTTTTTCAATTACAATTACTTGTAATTGTAATTGAAGATTTTTCCATTACAATTACTTTTAATTGTAATTGAAAAACTTAAATTACAATTACAAGTAATTGTAATTGAAAAAATTTCAATTACAATTACAAATTGTAATTGTAATTGAAAAAACTTCAATTACAATTTGTAATTCTAGTTATAAAAAAATTACTTAGATATATACACATGCATCAATTAATAAGTATAATAACTGTCGATATGACATTGAGTCAGTAGGTCCATGGGGAAACTTAAGATCCGTCAACCTACGACTGATCATTGTGGCACCGCTGAAGCCAAAAAGGAAAAATAGGCTCCATCCGTATGGAGGGGACTCCAAGCTGAACAAAAATATGCATTTAACGTTATTATTAATGGATTTTTGACCAGGCGCCAATTTGTCTCGCATGGCTCAGCTTTGAGGCAAATAGCTCATTTTGCCTTTAAAAAAAACTCTTACTTTGTGGGGAATCGAACCCTCATCAATTGGATTACAAATCAAGCACACTACCCCCTACACTACCGACGGCCTTGTATTGTCAACTTCAAAA
>CM035809.1:3524182-3544481 GCA_020466095.1 Chlorops oryzae | reverse complement strand
TGGGTTTAGAGGGATAAGAAAAGAAAAATAAAGAACTCTGTTTAAAATTTTTGTCGCAGTAAAAAACTCTTGTATGTTGTAATTTTGGGTTTTCGCAATTAACAGTTGTGATCAAGAAGCTTATTGGCTTTTGACTTTGCACTTTTTGGCTTGGGTTTTTTTTTTTTTTACAAAAAGAATGCAATAAAAAAGTTTTTAAGAAAGTTTGGCTTAAAATTATGATTTCGTAAATTCTTATTTTAGGAAAAAGGTTTATTACGAATATTAATTCTTCGTTTTATTTCTTTTTGGGTTTTAAAAAAAAGAGAACGTAGGTGTTGCGAATAGGAAAAGGAAAATAGACTTAAAATTTTTACGCAAGGTTGAAAAAAAAGTATTAGTAAATTTTTGCGGTTAACAGGGTGTGTTGAATTTAATTTTTATTTCATTTCTTTTATAACTTTTCTTTAATTTATATCAATGAATATGCCCCTTCAATTCAATTTTTGCTTTAGGTTTCCGTGGAAATTTTTTAAGAGGGAAGAGGAAGCGGTTTTATTCGTAGCTTCCTGGGTTTAGTCTTTAGGTTTTCACCGGAGGCGTTTTGAGCCCCGGAGTCCTTTTAAGGGCGATAGTCTTGGGGTTTAAACATGCGGTTTGCGGGCTTGATAAATTTTTTCATCAAGGGGCCACACTGGGGGTGGTTTTTCCTTCTTTTTTTCTTCCTTTTTTGGGGCGCCTTTGCCGGGCCTGATTTGACTTTGCCTTGGTGGTTGGGGATTTCCTTGGAGGGGGGAGCCTTTTGGCTTGTCGGCTTTCCTTGGAGGTTTAACTGTGGTAGGGCTCACCCCGGCTCTTCCCCGGACGTCTTTAGGCGATGTGGCGGCCCTTGGGGAAAAGAAGCCTCTTTGCCGGCCTTCCCTTCCCGGGGTTTTGCTTCATAAAAGGGCAAGGCGGGGTGGCCTGCTTGGGCCGGGGTGTTCTGGGCCTGGTTGGTTAGTTTGCGGCCAAATGCATTTTTGGTGTGGAGTTGCTTTAAATTGAGTTCTCTTGTTGTTTGCATAAATTAAAAGCGTGGTGAGGTTCGAATTGGCTTGGACGTAATGCAAGGGGGTGGGCGGACAATGAGGAGAACCCTTTTGGTAATGGGGGGTCAAAAGAACCGCGCCGTGCGGATAGGCAGGGAGTTCCAAGGCGGGTGAATTTGGTATTTCGGCCCTTCTATTATGGAGGAAAAATGGTATGGCAAAAATATAATTGATGTTTCTAGGGATTTTCCATTTTGCGTTTTTGAAGTTTTGGATTCTTCTTTTCCGGTGGCTGAATTGGGTAAGAACCTTAATTTTTCCCCTGTTGTGCGATAAATTTTGCTTATCAGGTTTGGGGATTCCCGAATGGGCGCCTCTAAGGAAAGTCCTGGGTTTGGCAACATCTAAGGATGTCTTAAAGGCGAATGGGCGTGAATTGAGAAACCTTCAATTCGGCTAATGGTGGAAATTTTCAAAAGTAAACTTATAGCACCAGAGTCCTTAAAATGTCTTGAGTTTTTGCCGGTTCCCTAAGGCCCATATTGGAGATGGGTGGAATAAAGACCATTTTATTCCTTGATTGGAATTTGGGTAAACTTAGCCAAAAGCCTTCAAAAATGGAGAACCCTTTTGCGCGCTCATGGCCCCAAAATTGGCCTTTGGAAAAAAAACCCTTTTTTTTGGGATTGTTTTTACAAACCTGCAAAAGCCTTCAAAGGCTTGAGGCTCAAATCGACAAATTGGTGTATGGCTTTTTGTGGAAGCGCAAAACGCAAAACCCCTTTTAGGGGCTTTTGCAAAAATGTTTCAATTGAAAAGGGCCTGAAAACCAACAACAGTAAAGGGTGGTGAATAATCAACTCTTTCGGGTGGCAATGCCGCCATAATCTGTTGTCTCGTGCGCTGTTTGTAGATAACGCACGGCTTACATTTGCGTAAGCAGAGCTTCACTTGATCTTTTAGTCGAGGAATATAAAATTCTTGTCGAATCATTCTCAACATTAATAAGTGTTCGGCGTGAAGAAGTAATTTTTGCGTGAAGCGAACTAATAGAGTACAAAAAGAAGAATTTGACGGAATGATTATAGGGTGTCTCTCGTTATAAGTTAGGGAGGCGTAAGCCAAACGACCGTTAACTCGCATAACGTGTTGTCGATCTAGAAATGGGTTTAACGAGAGTAAAGCGCTTTTGCGCGAAATGGGTTGAGAGTTAAGTGTACAGCATATTCTTGTGAATAGTGTTTTTGCTGTGTTTGAATGATAAGCACAGTTTTTGCATGTGCTATTTCCTCTTGGGTTAACTCTCCGTTCATACGATCCTTCTGTTGCAGTTCTTGCAGAATCGCAGAATAAATGCGGTCACTCGAAGAGCGCGCGAAAAAACATGAGAAACGAGATAGAAAATCTTCATTTTCAGCGTCAGTGTGGAAGGTTTCCACTTTTCTCATTTCAGGTGGAGAAACAGTGGATTGGGTTTTCTTTGGCCAGTGTTCATCAGTATTTTTCAGCCAGTGCGGTCCTTCCCACCACAACAAGCTGACAGACAAATCACTCAAATTGAGGCCTCGGGTGCCTAAATCGGCTGGATTCTCAGCTGTGGGTACATGTCTCCATGTAGAATTACCAACGTTGTTGATAATTTGTGAGATCCTATTGGCAACATATGTTTTCCAATGATGGGGTGGCTTTTCCAGCCAGGCCAAGACTATAGAAGAATCTGACCACAGAGTAATTCTTTATAGGGTATGTGAAGATCGTCTTTGCTCTTTCAGCAATTTTGAAAGTAACACAGCAGCGCACAATTCTAATCGCGGTAAACTGATAGTTTGCAACGGAGCGACTTTACTTTTTGCAACTAAAAGAATGCGTAGCAAAGTCGTTATTCGATAGCTTAGACCGAATGTACAGAGTAGCGCAATAGGCTTTTTCTGATGCATCGCAGAATCCATGAATTTCCATTTCATGTTCAGGATGTGTTTCAATCCATCGTGGAATTTTAAGGGGTCAATAGTTGACAAATTTGAAAGGAAAGAATTCCACTTCATCAGAGATAGTGGCCTAACACAAGTGTCCCAATCATCCCCTTCGAGCCATAATTGCTGCATGAGGATTTTTGCTTGGATTATTAAGGGTGTCAACCAGCCGGCGGGTCGAAAAGACTCGCGATGATGAAAGCATTTGCCTTTTCGTGATAGAGGTGGTAGTGCTATGGGTTTGACTGTATAGTGAAACGAGTCAGAAATTGCATTCCACCTGATACCTAGGGTTTTAGTTTGACTTTTTGATTCTAATTTTAAGAAATTTTCATCGAATAAGTCTTGAGTTGCCACATTGGAAGCAAATCAGTATGATTTGCAGTAATTTTCCGTAAAGGAAAACCAGCTGACATTAGGGTGCTTTGAAGTTGTTCCAAAGCTGCTTGTGCTAGCTTGAGATCATGACTGCCTGACAAAATGTCATCAACATAAGTCTCATTTTTCAGAATCGCGGCTGCTAAAGGGTTAAGGGTTTCTTCGTCTTCTGCTAATTGTTGTAGCGTTCGAAGAGCCAAGAAAGGCGCGCAGTTCACACCAAATGTGACTGTTTTTAATTGAAAATCTTCAATTAAGTCATTAGGGTGCGCTCTGAAAACAAATCTTTGATAAGGTCGATCTTCGGGGTGTACATATATTTGTCTGTACATTTTTTCTATGTCTCCGTTGAAGACATATTTATGAGTTCTCCATTTCAAGAGCACAATCTTTCCATGCGCAAGAAAACAAAAACCCCAAATGGAGCTGTCCTTTATGCAAGGAGCAGCATCTCATTCGAGTGTGCGCTACATTCAAAAATATGTCTGTTCACGACAGAACAAAGTTTGTAACAGCACATAAAATATGCCCAAACTGTTTAGCCCTGTCTCATGTAAAAAAGGATTGCGTTAAATAAAAAAGATCGTTTCGGGTGCGGCAATGCGCTTAGGGTCTCGGACAACAACTGAGCCCTTTCGATCTTTCTTCTAAGTTTTTCTTTTCTTCTTACAATGTGTTCGAGTACATTTCACGACTTATGAGTGTAACAACAATTTGAGTGGAAAATTACATTTCATTTTGAGTTACATTTCTCTTTCTTAATTTACTCTTAAATAGAAAGGGTTGCCATCGTAGACATCCCGCCGGCCTTGCAGGTACTGCAATGGGTTTCAGGGTCCACGAGTCCTGATAGATTCAACCGGACCGGTGATGAGTTTTCCACGCCGGCAAAATAGGGATCTGTAAAGAAACCATCGAAAAAAGAGAATTAGTGTAACACCGAGGTGTGGGTTAAGAGTAAATTGGGTGCATCAGATGCAATTAACTTTTTCAGTTTTACAGTTAAAGAGTGGTGCGTGAAAGGCAATTGCAAGAGAGAAATTAGAGAGCTGGGTATGTGTTTGAAAGATCAAATAAGGCATAAGTTGTCCGAATTTGGGTGCATAAAATGCGTGCTCATTGGGTTCAGAGCATTGGGCTATAAGGGTTAAAGTGTGAAGAGTTCCCTTACTATTTGTCAAAAATCTAAGTTGTGGGTTTTGGTTCAAATAATGAAGTTTCCACACAGTGAGCGCAGGGGTGTCGCTCGAAGTAAAATCTACTCAGTGACTCCATTTTGAGCCAATAATGTGCCACTCAGATTTATCTTACTCCTTTCAGTCAAATAATGGGTGTCACGCCACTTCCTATATATTATCCATGGGTGCAGATCTGTTGAAATTAGGATCGGCAGGGGTTAGCCGAAATAAAATGAGCAGTCAAACACCGCTATAGACGAAAATAACAGAAAAGTGAGTGTAGGGGCACAAGTGCATTAACTGAAAGTCGAAGACAAGCTGGTGACTAAGGGGTTAATTCACACGCTTTTCGGCTTGGCGTAATTCCAAACCCAAGATTGTTCGATTTAATGTATTCCCGTAGCAGCATAAGGTTTCTGAATGGGTTCAGAAACGAATGTGGTTTGGAAATCTTAATTGATCGAGGGATGCACTGTGAAGAGTTCTGCTGAATCGAGAATTGCTTCCAATGTTGGAGGGAGTACGAGTTAGTCGTGTGGTGTGAATCACGGTTGTCACAAATGTGAGTCACGTTATGAGCAATATTGAGATTTTACTTGAGATATATTTAGGTGACACAAAACAGACTTTTCAGTGTAGAAATTATTATTTGACCTAGATAAGAGCTGTTATTATACCCGATTTTTGCAAAAGAATTATAAGGGATTGTGCATTATAGCAAAGCAAGCGTAAATATACTTTATCAATCATCATTTTAAATAAAGTTGGTGGGCTGTCACAACCTTTCTCTAGTTCTTAACAACCTAAGAGTTGAATATAGGGCACCAACATAAGGGCTGTTGGGAGAGGCCTTGCCGGCAAACCGATAGATTGGGGAAATTCAGTGTTGAGTCCTAAAAACAGAGAAAAAATTATTCCCACAAGTGATTTATGAGATACGAAGTATTCTCATAATAGGGGTTTTAGGACATTATGGTCCTAAGACAGAGAAAATTTTTCCCACAAGTTATTTATAAGATACGATGTATCTTATAATTGGGGTTCTAGGAAGTTTACTCATAGACAAGTAAAACTAAAATTGGTGTCCCAAACATCAATGATTATCATTTAATGCCTGTGCAGTGGCTCCCGCCTTTTTTATGGCTTTACCATAAAAGACTTGTTTCCTTGTGATAGTTGATAGAAATATATTGAGTTCGCAATGAAACACCGAAAAAAAAACTTGTGTAAAGCAAATGTCTTATACCGACCGTAGGGTACCATTGAAATGCAAAAGAGTTCAATGGTAAATGCACAAAAGTGTTTTTTCTTTTCGTTTTTTTTTTTTTTTACAAACAAAACGGGGAATAAACGATTATAAAAAATAAAAAAAAAAAAAGAAATGTAGTTAAAAATAATAATTTGTGGGTCTTATTTTTTCGTACTTTCCTTCTAATTTAAAGTAAATAAAGGGGGATAATTAAAATATAAAAATAATCGTCATGTGAAAATTGTTTTTTAGTGTTTTTATTTAAAAAAATTTTATTTGATTTGAGGATTAGTGTTGTTGTCAAATAGAAAAAAGAAGAAATATAAGAATGCTGTAAAATTTTTGTACGCAGTAGAAAATACATACAATGTTGTATGTAAGTTCGTTTGGGTTTAATTAAAGTGTGGGTAAAATTATGAACAATGTGTGAGTGAAGCTTATTGGCTTTTGACTTTCCCGACTTTTTGGCTTTCTTATAATTTTCTCTTATATTACTATAGAATGTAATCAAATCAAAGTTTTTAAATTTAAAGTTTAAGGGTTTTTTTTTATATTTACAATAAAAAAATAAAATTATAAGATTTCTTAATATTTAGTAGTGGACTGTATTTTTATTTGAAAGAGGCTTGGGTTTTGCGAAAAGGCAAAAAAAAGAAACAAAAAAACACAGCAAACCAAAACTAGTGGCATCAATAGTTCTGATGCAGTTTGTGTGCTACTTTTTTTTGTCGGGAATATAAATACATAAAATAATTTATTTTACATACAGTACCTGGAGCTTAGGGGCTTTAAAGGGTGTTACCGACAACTTCAAAAAGGAGCCGAGGCATCCATACGTCCTGGCCTTGAAGCGAGAGGGTCATCTTCGTCGGAACCATTGTTGCTTGGGTTGCTCCAGATTTTGTTCTTCTTGTTGTTGTTTTTCCTCGAATATTTGTTTTGTTAATTTTTATTTATTTATTTTTTTTTTTTTATTTTTATTTTTTTTTTTTTTTTTTTTTTTCGCCGCGTTTACAGTTTTTAATTTAGGGTTTTTTGTATTTTTAAAAAATAAATTAAGGGTTCAAAGTAGGCTCGAAGGACCATGAAAAAGACTCTGGCCTTTTAATTAAATTAAATAAAAAAGATCGTTTCGGGTGCGGCAATGCGCTTAGGGTCTCGGACAACAACTGAGCCCTTTCGATCTTTCTTCTAAGTTTTTCTTTTCTTCTTACAATGTGTTCGAGTACATTTCACGACTTATGAGTGTAACAACAATTTGAGTGGAAAATTACATTTCATTTTGAGTTACATTTCTCTTTCTTAATTTACTCTTAAATAGAAAGGGTTGCCATCGTAGACACTATATATATTTTTCTATATCTCCGGAGCTTAGTTCTCCCTGTTACAAGATTTGCACAAAACTAATATACCCCGCTTACGCTGGGTATAAAAAGCCTTTGATAATGGTGGACTACTCGACGATATGCCCAAATGAAAATCACCAAAAAATGTAATAAAGCTTATTAAAATACACAGAGAAAACGATACCACATAAAGTGGAGGAAAAGCAATAAGATTTCTTTATGGTTTTTATCCAAGAAGATTGTCTTATTGAAACCATAGAGAAAAACTTATTGTTTATTTTATCGAAAAATTGAACGAAAAGTCAAAAAGATAACTTATACAGCCCTATTATGATTGTCGACCACTGATAGAGAATCGAAAAAGTTCTATTTTCGACAAAAAATTTTAGTTTTCCACATACTAGAAAATGAAAAATTTTAGTCGACGATAGAACTTTTTCGATTCTCTATCAGTAGTCGACAATCATAATAGGGGTGATAATTTTGATATGAATTCTTGTAAAAAACCAGGTCGGCGGGTTCGATTCCTGCTCCAGCGCGCGTGGTTTTTTTGTTTTTTTGTTTTTGGGAAAAGTAGATAATTTAACATTTACATTATTAAAAAAACTGAGATATAAAAGATTTAACGAATTTTTTTTTTATGCTTAAAAAATGCGATGAAATCAACTAATTTATATTTATTTATTATTGGTTGGCAACTTACTTTCTTGCCTCCCGTATTTTTCCTCGAAATTTTAATACTTGTTTAATTCTTCATTTTTCCACAAATTCTTTTGCTTGCGACAAGGGTTTGAACTCGGACCTTTCAGATTACAAATCTCGCACACTTCAACTACGTCATAGCGAGATATGATTTGAACTAGATTGATTATATCAATGGAAGTGCAAAACAACTGCTTTGTCTTTTTAAAATATGGAATGAATGCGGAATTCATATACTTTTTTAAATCAATAAGTCTTGCTTTTTCTATTAAAACGACTTCTTCTTAAAGCGAATTTCTTTGATTGTTATGGTCACCTTATTATTTGACTATATCAAGAAGTTTTCCATATCCTTCAACAGAAATAAGAAGATGTTTCAATAAGATTTTCTTTATGCATTCAAAGAGTTTTCTCTATGGAAAAATCGTATTATTCACATAGTTTAAGCAGATTTATCTATATAATCGCTCAATAAGGGGATCTTATCGATTTTATGCGGTCATATTTTTCAGTGTGTAGTTAACACTGTTCTAAACAGTGACCTACCAAGGACGGAAAAATTTAAATATCTTAGGTCGACACTTTCTGCTGACCGGACGATCACTCGCGAAGCTACTGAGAGAGTTAACGCTGCTTGGCTCAAGTGGCGTTCAACGACTGGTGTTAGGTGCGATAAAAAGATAAGCGACCGCTTAAAATCCAAAATTTACCGCACAGTCATCAGGCCAGTCGCTCTTTATAGTACCGAATGTCTACCAGCAACGAAAGTAGCAGAAAGAAAGGTTAGTGTTATGGAAACAAAGATGCTCCGCTGCATATCCGGACTCACTCGTCTTGATCATGTTCCAAACGTAGACATCCGTAGACGCTATGGAGATGCGCCAATTATTGGGAAAATGCAAATGAGGAGACTTTGGCAAAGAAAGGCTACGCACTGGAAATCCAAGGTTGCAGAAAACGGGGGCGTCCGAAACAGCGCTGGATGGACACAATAAAATGGGACCTAGAGGCTGTAGGACTTACCTCGGATGATGCAACCGATAGAACAAAATGGAGGAGCTGGTCGCGTTTTGCGGACCCCGGGATAGACCGGGATAGTTAAGCACGCAAGAAGAAGAAGTTAACACTGTTCTAAAGTCTATCTATATCCATAAACATGCGAAATCTGTATTAAGAATGAAAAATTTTGACGGTCTACTGAAGATTGCAAGTAGTGTCCACTCAAGGTGAATCATACGATTTCAAGTGAGCCACCAAAACATATTCCAACATCTACTTCAATTTCCAAGTTATTTTGAACAAACAAATTCAATGCCCAAACTATACAAATATACATACTTCTTAAGTTTAACAATTCGTTTTTGGCACTATTCGTAGCAGGCACTAATATGCACAATGTTATAAAACGCAAATTATTTTCATTTTTTATACCCAGCGTAAGCAGGGTATGTTAGTTTTGTGCGAATCTTGTAACAGCCAGAACTAAGCTCCGTAGATATAGACATATATATATATTCTTGATCAGGATCGAAAACTGAATCCATTTAGACATGTCCGTCTGTCCACCTGTCCGTCCGTCCGTCTGTCCGTCCGTCCGTCTGTGTCCGGATCTCCTCCGAAACGGCTGGACCAACCAAGTCGAAATTCGGCACACAGATATATCGCGATCCGAGTATGATCCTAAGTATAAATGGGAGACATCCGCCCACTACCACGCCCACAAATTAATTTAATGTATTTTCAGTAAAATGCTTGTAACTTCCGAACCACTCACAACACATTTCATTGATATTTGGTGTACTGGTAAACTACAAAAACGTACAAGTCCTGGGAAAAAATGAACGCCGATTTCCACGAGCCACGCCCACATATAAGCCCACATATAAGGGTTTATTGTAACTTTTGAAGTAAAAGTCGTAGAAGCTTCAAATTCGCAACATAGGTTGACCAAGGCGAATGAAAGATGTAGGAAAAAAATTTATGTGGCCCGCCCACTTCCAGGCCCACAAATGGAGATTTTTCGTAACTTACAAAGCATTAGGCGTAGAAAGAGCACGTTCCGTCCACTGTCAAGCCCGCAAACATTAATTTTGTGTAACTTTCGTACGGAAAGGCAGAATACAGTGCGACAATAATGTCGGGACGCTGGGTATTTCAAAGTCGGGCTCGACCGACTTTAGCTTTCTTACTTGCTTTTTTTTGTTGTTTAGTGTAAGGAACTTAATTATGTACCTACCAACTGCTCTCATTTTTAGATACAGCAAAGCAGAATACATGTAATGAAGCATGGCTATTCAAATTTTCCCAAAGGCTTATGAAGTTAATTTCCCGTTATTTTTTTCCACATTAAACATTCTTAAAATTCTGATGTGCGAGAGATTAAACCTCTCATCCGTTGCTTTAAGCAAGGCACCATGATTCCCCACTCGAAAGAGACTTCATTTTCACACACTGCACTCGACTTTAATTAATTTTCAACCGAACGAAAGGGCCTGAAAACTTTTAAAAGGCCTCGAAGGATCGCGAAACCCCCATCAATCGCCTAACGTGAGGATAAGCCGAAAGAAAAAGTTTCGCAAAAGCCGTTTTCGTTTGACTATTTGCCGAGGCGCGGCGCGTGTTTTATGTAAATTTCGTGCCTTCTGCTGGTCTCCTCGTAGTTTATTTAATTTATTGGTTCGCCCCATTATTAAGCTCATTCTTTTCTTTGTTTTAAATTTTCTCCTCTTCTGTGATCATTACAATTTTAATGCAAATAACCAATTTAAGTTGTTGGAAAGAAATGTTCGTGCGTCCGTGTCAACGTAGTTGCTTCCATTGAATGTCGCTTTAAAGAGGTTGACGGTTATAAAATTGGCTCGGTCAGAACTTAATTTTTGCTCAGAAGCCATAACTATTTGGCTGCCGAAGTATACGAGTATGATGCAATGAAAGTTTTCAGAAGATCGATTTTCGGTAGATATGTAGCAAGTACTTACAGAAAATATAAAAATGGTCCTAAGAAAGCAGTTGAAAGTACATGGCTGGGCTTAGTTCTGCAAAGTTTTTCGAATTAATCGAAGGGCAAGTTGCCATAAGAACTGCCAGCATAAATAAAGCGCAAGAATTAATCGCATAAAATATGGAATAAAGTTCCATACACAAGAACGACCCTTCGAGCTTTAAGTTTCCGACTGTTTCCTTTTGAATGGGAAAAAGCAAATAAAGCGAATTTAACACGGATGCTGTAACTGTTCGCCATTTACTCTGGAATATACGTTTTACCTGCATATAACATTTTTAATTCATTTAGATTTTATTTTTCTCTTTCAATGAAATATTGAACCGCTGCATCATGTTCACCGCAAAAGTAATTTTGTTCGACGCACTTTTTTTATTTTCCCAAATCAGACCTGGGCAGTCGAATTACAAAATTTTTTCAATTACAATTACTTGTAATTTACAATTATAAGTAATTGTAATTGAAAAAAATTAATTACAATTACAAGTAATTGTAATTAAATTTTCCCAATTACAATTACAAGTAATTGTAATTCAAAATTTTCCAATTACAATTACAAGTAATTGTAATTGAATATTCTTCAATTACCATTACAAGTAATTGTAATTAATTGTGTAATTAATTACAATTTTGTAATTGGATTGCCCAGGTCTGTCCCAAATCTATCTAAGACTACCCAAAATTTTAAAATATTTAATAAATAAAAAGATAGGTACACGAATACAATTCAGTTAAAGTTTTCTCTCAAACATTAATCTCTAGATTGTATGTCGAATCCTCTTTTATTCCTTTATGAATTGTGGTTGCAACAGAATTTATTTCAAGACAGAAGTTTTTCCCACAAGCTCAAATTGCGTTAATCTTATAATATAAAGGGTTGTAAAAAAATCTCGTATATTCAAGTTCAAAGATCTGGGAATTCAGATTTTGGAACATTCACGGTCATATTTACATCTTGGTTTTTGGGCACCCCTGCCCTTAATAGCCTTATTTGTTTTATAATACTCGACACATTTTGTGTGTAACACCCAGAAGCAGTTATGATAGACTATACTAAATATGTATAGAAATGATCAGCGCCACCAGCGTTAGCCATGTCCGTCCGTCTGTCTGTCTGTCCGTCTGTTTGTATACAGTTTTCTAATCGAAGGAGTTGAGCTATCGCGACAATTTGGTATGCGTGCTCAAAGGGACATGAGAAAGAACAAGTTCGAGAATGGACCCGATCGGACCATTTTTAGGGGTACCTCCAGTACTAAAGTCTGTCACAAAATACGCAAAGCCGTCCTAAAATCAGAATTTTTCGAGATATTTTAGTGAAATTTGAAATTTGAGGTTATATTTAAGCTTCCGATTAAATTTCCTAAATTTTCCGACAAGCGGCACCGGCAAAAGGGAGATTTTCATAAATAAATTGAACAAAAAATCTCCAGAATATCTTGTCTTAATGGCAGTGGTCTTCGGGCCTGCCTTACACATATGTGTATTAGACCGTACCTCAAAAAAAAAGATTTTTTCGTAATTTTCTTGAAAAAATGCGTCATATTCGCTGGTATACGGCGCACTTTTTTTGCCTTCCATATAATGTGGTACGATCTAATGTGCATGTTTATGTCGAGTATTGTATGGTAAAACTTTTCTGGCTATAATACCCCTACTTATTTATTCTTAAATTGTGTTTTAGAATACCAGTTTCAAAAACGTTTTAAGTATTTACCTAATTACTGAAAAATAGTTTAAGACTCAAGCAGCTCCGAAATTCAAAACCGCATTGAATCGAAATGAAAACAAAATTTCGGTAAGCCAAACAAAAGCAAAAATGAAGTTAATTTCAATGTCTGTTTGATTTGTGACAGGAAGCCACATGCATTCGGTTACCGGAAAATGCACTTAATTAGCACAGAGAGGAGTCTTCATCGTTGTGGAACATTGTGCTTATTTGCTTAATGACACAAGACCGACCAAGCATTTTGGGAAAACCACTCAATGGAAGGACATTTAATGTGCGCAATCGAATGGTTTGGCCATGTGGATATAACTCAAGAGGATGAGACTAACCGAATAACACTACCCAGTCAACACTGTTACGTTAATATAACATTACAGTGACGTAATTTAAAAGTGGAAAAACGTTTTAAGAACGTCACAATAAGTTTAAAATAACGTTATTATTTCCTACTCAACAACACAGTGTAACAGAAATCAGCCTATCAAAACGACGGAGAAAAAAAAATTTAGTTTTTTTTTCTCTTATTTTTCTCTAATTTTTTTATTTTTATTCATAACTATTACTATTATTTAATTAATTGACTTCACTTTTTTCAATTTTCTATCTTCCTAATTTGTCTTCAATTTTCTTTGCTTCGATCGAGTTTCGAACCCACGACATGTCGCAACATCCGGCGTGCTAGGCAAACGCTTTAACAAGTAGGCTAAACAAACACAATTTGATCGTCGAAATGCTTACTTGAGTTTATGGTTATTCAGATTTTGGGAAACATGCGTAAAGAATTTTTCACTCCAAATTTTTTTTACTTGAAAATGAAAAATTATAGTAAAACAAAAAAATATTAAAAAAAAGGAGAATAAATAACAATAAATTTTTCATTAATTCCACATTATCTCCGTAAATACGGTTCACGAGATTTAATATTTTGCCAGGCGATAATTTAAAGGCTCTAGAACAAATTTGCATCAAAAAGTAAATTTAGTAAAAATGTAGCATACGATGATTTCCCGAAAAACGTCGATATTTTCATGAAGAGGTCAATTTAAAAAAAAGTCACTTAGATCAATTTGGCGGTTATGGCTCGATATGTAAAAAAAGGACATATTCGAGTTCGAATTTGTCGTAGGGTTAGAATTATATGTATCTACTAAAAACATCAAGCAGGTTATAAAGCTGCAGTTAATTTATTCGTTTCAATAATTTATATGTGAAAACATTCCCACCATGTTGCCTAAACAAAATAAAGTAATGTTACTGCAACGTTTTTATGTTACCTTTACAAAACGTTATGGTAACGTTCAGTGTTGGCTGGGAAGTCATGAGTAAGTTTCGAAAAATTCGAAATATGGTGACCTCGAGATATTCCAGCACGACAGATTTTTATTCAGACGGATCAATTTCATTTCTTAAACTCGCTGACCGATAATCTGACTATTATGTGGAGAGGTATTGTTTATCTGACAATTTTAAAGTCGATGGTCCGAAAAACAAAAAGAACACGAAAAGGATTCACGACTCACAGGTTTTTGGTATTAAAGACAAAAACATGACACGGAATACACATTATTAAATTCCAAAAACAATTTAGAGACACAAAAAACAACCTCTATCTATTGTGATAAGGTACGACGATTTAACCTACAGCGCCCCATGAAAAACGTCATTTACTTCAAGGACGTCATAACTAAAAAAATACGATTTCTTAATGATTAGGAGATATTCGGTGTATCAAGTTTCTCATTGTGTAAAAATTTCGTATCAATAGCTAGTCTACTCTTGTTTTTTTTCATTAAAATGCAAGTGAATTGAAAGCAATAAAGGCGTTTTTCTCAAAATCGATTTTTGGAGGTATGAACTTCTTGAAATTAATGAGTGACATGTTTTTCGTCATCCTGAAATCTTTTCCCTCAAAATAAAATGAATTTTTTTGCGCTAGACTATTTCGAGTTGATTTTTTTTAAAGCTTTGGTACTCGCCTATTTCTTTTGCCACGTTAAAATCGTCGGATTTTTGAAATATAAACCTTTCTAGAAGTACTCAACTTATCTTTTCATAAGCTCACCCTCTCGAGTTTTTCAGAGGATCGATTTTTTGTCTTTTAATCTGACGGCTGCTGTTCATATGTGATCTTGTGATGCATCCAACGCAACTGCTCAGTGTTTCGTTTTCTTATTTCTCAATATTTTTCCTAAGTCGATGTTAAGGAATTCAATAATTTCTTTCAATTACTAAGATACATTTTCGCTTTGCCCATTTGTGGGTTCACTATGTGCTCAAGAAAATATCTCTCTACATGAAATCTGCCCATTCGGTTTTATCTAGGAGCTAGAGTTGTGATCTGCTCTCCAAACAATGGCTGTATAAAGTGTAAGCAAAGGAATCAATCCTAGAACCTCCTCTCTTAAAAGATTGCGGAACTTTTGTGAAGGTGTATATTTGAGAGTGGCTCAAGGAGAACCGTATCCGTTTGCTTCAAGGAAGCCTTTCTCCAAGTCTTTCAGAAATGTAACAAATATAAATGAAAACTTTTGAGTAGTTCTCAAAATTAAAGCACTTTCTACTTTATATGGAAGAGTGTAAAATTTGGATTTGATTAGTTTAAAAATCTCAAGGAATATCTGACCCAAAAAGGACTGAAAAGACAAACAGCCGGGCCTCAATCGACAATTTTACCATATGGGGCAAAAGACACATATCCTGAGCAAACCAAACATACTCACTTTTGTCAAATGAGCGTATGAATGAAGAAAATTTTCACCAAACAAAAGCAGAAACACGTGTGGTCAGTAACCATATCGTGCACCCATTACTAAACGCAGGCTTTCAATGGCTTTTCAATTACGTCCCATAATTTATTATTCTTGATTAAATCTAATTGAGGATGTACATTATATTGTGCTACATATCATAATAATAAACTTCTAGTCATTCTCCTCATTAGTTTTCTAATGAAGCTCTCATTGACTCATTGTCGTGACATTTTCGGCTTTTAGTCGGAATTGCATTTGATGCACCATTATTATCTTCGTGCTAAGGCATTTCTAATGCAATTATTTCTAATTGCGGACGGATCTTATTGAATTCAATTACTTGGTTCTACACACACGAGAGAACTGATTTTGCTAAGAAAAGATTTCCTCGAAAATAATACACAATGGCCAAGAAATTTATTTCATTTTCGTGGTCTAACATTCACAGTCTCGAAGTAATATTGGCAACTCAAGTCATTGATTTGCAATTAATACATACCTTAGGCGGTAGCCTTGATCCTTAAAAACTTACAGATTCATAGTTAAATTTGGAAAAAAATTTGTAAAACAGGTTCTAAAAAGGAAAATGTTTCTCATTCCTTATAAAAAGGACGTGGATTGCGTTAAGAAAGATGAAAATGTTTTAAAAATGATGTAAAAATGCCGTGAATATATTCAAACTAATTCCTGTGTAATACCCAAGCGTCTTCGTACTACTTAGCTTAATATGTCTCTTTGTTGTCGAGTGCTTTTACACATAATTTTTTCCACTGAGAGGGTCGCATGGAAAATTTCACTTTTTTATAGCAAGACATTCCGACTGCATAAAAAGTTTACATTAGGCTGCGTATGAGTAATTTGATGACGATATTACTCATACGTACATGCGACCTGTTTGGAAGAAGAAAAATATCTATGCATAAATATTAACTTTTGAGGTAAAAATAATTATGAAATCGAAGCAGTTATTCTTTGTTATATCCGACACTCTCTGAATCTAGGGTACACTGTGATTATGCCTCAGATTGAGATGGACCTTGCCAAATATGGTCAAATACCATCAGCGCCAATAGGAATTTGAATTAAACCATGTCCGTCTGGCTGAACACAGTTTTCTTATCAATGAAGTGGAGCTGATGAACAACGACAAATATAAGCGTGCAGATTGGAAGACACATGGGTAAACACGAATGAGAGAAAGGGCTTAATTATTAAATTTTTTCGCCAAATTGAATCATTTTAAAAGTCAGTCGCAAATTTGCATATCAGGTTCTCTAATTCCTACAAAAGCTCTTCAAACGATTTCTCATATAGGGCATGATGTGAGCTTATCTTTTCCAAAAACTATTTTTCATAGTTTGTTCTGTCAAACAGTTACCTTTATACTACGTTTCCTTCTTTAAAATAACTAATATCTTAAGATTTCTGCCATTTTATGTGAACTTCAATCGGAATTGGTATTATGTACCTAATTATTACGCAACAGCTAATTAGCTCATTGCATTCCTACGACCTGTTGCTCGACGTGCATCACACACAGTTCTCGAGAAGCGTTTTGTGCGCAAAACACTGAGTAATTAGCGGTTTCATAGCCGCATGGATTTCTCGTGAAACTGTGAAACTCACCCACGAGCCATTTGGAAGAGAACCTGTTGAGAATTCGTAAAATGGAAATCCCAGAACTCACGACGTGCCATCGATCCATGAGCTACACCTGAAATCAGAGTTGATTAAGATTTTCTGTGGCAAATTTATACAGCAGAGAAGTGGATGTGTTTCAAGGAGTGTCCCTCTTAACCTTTGGCATTCAAAGCATTTTTTTTGATTTTTTCAATCTGCGTCAAAAATGTTGGGAGTGAATCTGGAAAGCTCCATTAAATTTCATGTAAGAGAATCGATTAAGTCTGCTCCGCTTATTTCTTTATCAAGGGGTACTGTGGAAGATTAAATTTCAATGGAATTTTATTCAAAGAAAAACCTATCAATTTACAATAAATTGATTTTCAACTAATTTGAAAGATATCCAGATTCAGAGAATTAACTTTGCCGTAAGACATCACCGTGTTAAAAAAATTAGTTTTTAAAATTAATTGTCACTTCAAATCAATCAGTTGTTCCATTAATTTAAAATGAATTGAAATTCCTAAAGGGATATGAGCCCTAAAGTTATAACGGCTTATTTCTTTTGGTTTTCATTAAAAATAGCTTAAACAAGTAAGAAAGCTAGAGTCGGTCAAGCCCGACTTTGAAATACCCAGCGTCCCGACATTATGAGCGCACTATGTTTTGCTTCTCTATTTGTGGGCGTGGCAGTGGGAGGGCCACATAAATTATTTCCCTACACCTTTCATTCGCCTTGGTGAACCTATGTTGCGAATTTGAAGCTTCTACGCCTTTTACTTCACCAGTTACGATAAGCTCTAATTTTTGGGATTATTTGTGGGCGTGGCTCGAGGCGGAAGGCGTCCATTTTTTTCCAGGATATGTCCCTTTTTGTAGTTTACCAGTACACCAAATATCAATGGAATGTGTTGAGTAGTTCGCAAGTAACAAGCATTTTACTGAAAACACAATAAATTCATTTGTGGGCGTGGCAGTTGGCGGATGTCTCCCATTTTTACTTAGGATCATACTCGGACCCCGATATACACGTGTGCCAAATTTCGAGTTCATTGGTTCAGCAGTTTCGGAGGAGATCCCACCACGGAACGACGGACAGACGGACAGACGGACATGTCTAAATCGATTCAGTTTTTGATCCTGATCATTTCTATATATATTTTTCTATATCTCCGGAGCTTAATTCTCCCTGTTACAAGATTTGCTCAAAACTAATATACCCCGCTTACGCTGGGTATAAAAATGGGAAGAATATAGTGATTGCGGAATTTAACCGCAGCTTACGTTCACCATGTCGTCGGGGGATATAGCTCAGTGGTAGAGCATTCGACTGCAGATCGAGAGGTCCCCGGTTCAAACCCGGGTGTCCCCTGGTGAGGAAACAAATGCTTCGCTTTTTTTTTGGTAAAATCATGTCCACATTTCATTTAACTGCAGTGCTGATATCGAGCCTATCTTGAAGATGAAAATATTTTAATACTCAGGCATGCTCTAGGATTTGTATGCGATTAAAAAAATTCGAAATCAATTTGTTTTCCACAGAAATGTTTATTCTGTTTCTGTTTTTTCAGGTTTCCTTGAATATACTTAATGGGAAAATTCTTAGAAATAGGACAAACTATGTTATTCTGTGGGTCCATTTTCTGGTGCTCTTCGGTTGCCCTATAATAAAATATTAAAAAAATTTCGAAATTCTGTCGAATAATCTATGATCGATCTCAACGAATTTTGTCACAAAAGCGAGTCACATGCAAGGTCGGCCGCAAAAGCTGAAGAGTTACAGTATTTTGTTGAATTTAGTATTTATTTTACTTCAATTTTTAGGAGGATTTTGCTCTGGGATAGCGTAGGGGATGCGTGCTATGCTCTTGATCCCAGGGTCCGAGGTTCGATTCCCGGCAAAGGCGAAACGGAGTGTAATGTTCCAAGCCTAGCACTGGTTTTTCAAAAATCGCATGTTAGGGGTACACTACATAAAAAGACAAATACACTCACACAAACACAAAAAAACACCCCCGTGGTATCACAATGGGCCGATTAACGGCCTAAGTGGCAGCCACTTCAACCTACCTACCTTAGGAGGATTTAAGGGATCAAATTATTAACTCGAAATCAACAAATATGCTATCCTGAAATTATTTAATTCTCGAAATGAAAGATTGATGTGAGCAAGTGTTGCATTACAATGTTTATTATCAATTCAAATGAGTTTAAGTAGGATTACTTTTAATACACAGTAAAAAGTAAAGTTTAAGTTTAATACCATTTTGGTTTTTATATATAACAATGCCAAAAAGGAGTTAAATTAAAACCTTTTTGGTTTAAATAAAGAGAGAGAAAAATTGAGAATTTTTCGTATGAATAATAAAAAAAAACAAGTAAAGAAGTTTACATCGGCTAAGCCGATTGCACACATACCTTTTCCTCAGCCGAAAATTAAATTAATTAAAACATTACCTTAACGAAAATTCCTGCCGTTTTCGTTGTTCTGGCTTGGATATCTATTTATACCTTATCTGTACTTCGATTTAGCTTCTAAAACTCGAGATTATTATTAAGCACAAAATTTTCGCGAATGGTGGTCATGGTCAAATTTTAACCGTTAGAGGACATTATGCCTAGCTGCGAAATACTCAATTCAAAATAGTGTAAATCAAATTTTTGCGAATTTCGCGAATGGTGGTCTTGATCAAATTTTAACCCTTAGATGACATTTTGTTTAGCTGCGAAATACTCAATTCAAAAAAGTGAAAATCAAATGTTTGCGAATTTCGCGAATGGTGGTCTTGATCAAATTTTAACCCTTAGAGGACATTTTGTTTAGCTGCAAAATACTCAATTCAAAATAGTGAAAATCAAATTTTTGCGAATTTCGCGAATGGTGGTCTTGATCAAATTTTAACCCTTAGAGGACGTTTTGTTTAGCTGCGAAATACTCAATTCAAAAAAGTGAAAATCAAATTTTCGCGAATTTCGTGAATGGTGGTCATGGTCAAATTTTAACCTTATGTGACGACTTTATTTGGCGGCAAAATACACAATCAGAAGAAGCAAAAAAAAAAATCATTTTTGTATACAGATATGAGAATAAGAGAAAGAGTGTTTTTTTCTAATGTGTAGGATGATGACCATAGTTATAGCGATGTCGCAATTTTTTTTCAGAGAAAGCTTAAGTCTACATGGTAGCTATACACACACCAAATTTCAATAAGCTGGGATGTATAGTAAAAAACTTATTCACGAAAAACGTTAAAAATCGTGATTTTTGAAACTTCTGAACCACTTCCCACGACCCAAGAAGAGACTACGAAAAAAATTTGTATGCAGTTTTTCGGACATTTACCTGGTTCAAGTCCATGCCAAATT
>CM035809.1:3495251-3524082 GCA_020466095.1 Chlorops oryzae | reverse complement strand
CGTAAAAATACATATATTTTGAGAAAAATTCCCATTCACTCGATGTTGTTTTATTTGAGTGAAAAAACCCCACGATATCCCAATCAGGCATCACTGCTCCAAGATTAAATGGAGGTAACTTGAATTTTTATGCTGGCCACTCACGTGATACGGACCGAAGAAGTAATTATACCCGACACACTCTGTGTCGAGGGTATATTGCGTTTGTGTGGTTGTGTGTAACACCCAGAACCAGTTGAGATATACCATACAAAATATGTATGTTATAGAAATGATCAGCGTCATCAGGAGATTCGATTTAGGCATGTCCGTCTGTCTGTCTGTCTGTATACAGTTATCTTATCGAAGGAGTTGAGCTATCTTGACAAAATTTGGTGTGCGTGCTCACGGGGACATGAGTAAGAACAAGTTCAAAAATGGACCCGATCGGACCACTTTTAGGGGTACCTCCAGTACTAGGGTCTGTTACGAAAATCACAAAAACTGCTCTAAAATCGAAGTCATTCAAGATATTTTGATGAAATTTGATATTTGAACATGCTTAAAAGCAAGTAATACGATTTAAAAAAACTTGAAAATTGGGCGTGGCATAAGGGCGTTTTTCAAAAATGGTCTCCCGAAATACCAATGGGACTTGAACGAAAGTTGGCACGTATGCTTCCTTGATAGCCAGTAACGTACTCCCCAAAAAATTTCGATCGGACCATTACTAAGGGTACCTCTGGCACTAGGGTCTGTCACAAAAATCCAAAAAATACCTCAAAAGCGGACTTTATTGAAATATTTCAATGAAACTTCGAATTTGAGCGTAAATATAAGGGTAAGATTAGAATTCCAAAAAAAAAATTGAAAAAGTAGCCGTGGAAAAAGGGCGGTTTTCATTTAGAAATTTAACATAAGTCGGTATATGGGGCCCCTTATGCCCTTAAACACCTCTTGATATTAAAAATTATTTGACCGTGTGTGTCTGTGTCGGGTATGCTATTGTCAGGCTCGCCTGACTATAACACCCTTACTTGTGTTATATGAAGTTTTGCATTTCTAGCAGAACTGCAGCCCTAGCTTTATACTCATTTGTTGGTTTTTTGTTTGGGTATTAAATTACCAATAAATATAAGGAACGTAATTTTAATAACTTTTAAATTTTTTGATGAGAGTCTGCTAATTTAAATTTAAGCTGGCAGAATTAGTTATAGCTTTTTTTTCGCAAGTGTAATAAATTTTTTGTTGGGGTAATAAATTGGCAATAAATTATGTCGAATTTATTTCACCACTATTTTTGATGTCTGCTACATATGCTCTGCTCATTTAATATACCCTGCTATATACATTTGTACGCTCCAATGCAATACACCTTCGAAATTGGGTGATTCGTTATAAAATAACTTCGCGTCAGTGATAAAAGTATCAAAAACATTTCGTAAAATCTAATGAAGTTTGTAAGACTGATATAAATTTTGTAGAGATAAATAGAACCAGGGCAAATGACTGAACCGAAAGCGGTTAATTAAATCTGTTTCTTGACATGTTAAGATAAAGCATTCAATTGTGCCCACATTCTTTTGTCACGGAATCGATGGTAAATTTTCGGTCGTGGTCGATGGCACAAGGCGCTTCAACTCATTCAAAGGAAACTGCACAAAATGGAGTGACCTGGACCCGTGCCCATAAAAGATGGAATTATTCTTCGGTAGAAGAACCAAAAAAGGATGCTTGTAATGATGGCAAATCGTGGAATTGTACTCATTTCACTACAGGCCTGAACCTCTAAAAACGCCATTCAGTGAATCCAGAAATATATTTACCAACGGAAAGCGATAGATACGCTTGAACTCCACTACGCAAAGGCCTATCGTCGACGTGTTTCAAACGTATTGACCTGAATCAGCACTCCTCTCGACGACACGTACCGCTTCATTCAATCGATACTAAAAAGTCAGACCCTAATCCATATTTTAATTGAACATTTGGATATATATAAGACAGTATTTTTCTGGCTACTCAAGCAAGATGGTCTCTTCGTACGGCTTTTTCTGCGGATTGGGATTTGTAGTTTTGGTACTTCTTGGCACTATGGTCCACGGGAGTGTTTTTGAGGAATGCTTGACTCAGGCGAATGGGAATTTTGTAGCTAACTCAAATACGAGTTGTGCCTACCCGTGGATATATTGCGATGGTGAAAATTCAATACTGTGCACTGACAGTGGATGTGATGCCAGTTATGAATGCCAAGCGACTGATGTAACTGCCTCGACAGCTCCACAGTTACCAACTACAATGCCACCCCCATGGACATCATCAGCGGGAACTTCTCAACCGACATCTACGGAGTCTTCGCCACGTGACACTTGTCGAAGGGGCGTTTCCGGCTTCCTTCCGTATCCGGAAAACCGAAAATATTTCTATCATTGTCTCGATGGATACCTTTTAATTCAACAATGCCCGTTCAACTTTACGTTCAATGAAGAACAACGTGTATGCACTTATGGACTTATAACATCCAATTGAAAAAATAAAATAAAGTGAGAAATAACGTAAACTATGGAAAAAATTCAATTAAAGACGGAGAAAGTTTTCACTTTGAGTATTTTCGTTTCGTTGCTTCAAAAATTGTGGGATTGTCCTGATAACTGATTGATTTAGGGCCATTTTCTCATCCTACTTTTAAGCTCTATCTGCCAGTTAAATTTCAATTTCTTTGACTTATTAATCAAATTTGTATGAAACTATCATGAGGATAATTTAACTTACAGTTAAAAAATGACGAGAAAACGGTCCTTAAAGTGACAACTAATTTAAACTCTGACTTTTTCCCATTTTTAGCATGGCGATGTCCTACGGCAAAGTCAATTGTCTGAATCTGCATATCTTTTAAATTAGTTTAAACTCAGTTTATTGTAAATTGATATTATTTTAGTTTTTCTTTGAGTGATTTCAAAGTTGTTTTTTTCAAGTTAATTAAAAAGGAATTCTTAAAACAAAAATAAGAGAGATTGTCTAACAATCCGATGTCGGTGAGTTCGAATCCCCTTCAGGCAAGGGGTTTTTTTTTTTTGAGGGCAAAAGTAGATAATAATAGTCCTAACATTTAAATAATAGTTAACAAACTTAGAATAATATGTTTTGAACCAAACATTTTATTCAAAATAATAAAAAAAGAAAACTTCTAGTGTAACTTATAGGACTTTTTCAAAAAGCTTGTGTATGAGGTTTTTGAAGAAAGGATTGAAACTTTACAGTATGGGTGGCAGCTTCTTTTCTCCTCCATGAGATAATCAAAATTTTCCTTAATATTTAAAATTTACCTGCTTCTTTCAATTCCCAATTTTTCCACATCTTATTTTTGCCTGCAACTGGATTCGAACTCCAGCTTTCGGATTGCTAAGCGCAATCGCTATGCGCTACGCCACGGAGAGATCGAATATATCGCACACCCTCTTCTAAGGAGACACAACTCAAAATTTCTCATTTTTCAGAAAACGCAAAAAAACAAATGCGTCGCTGTGTCAATCAAAGCAAGAAGAAAGGCATTGGACGGGGTTTTCGGATTTTTATAATAACAAAAACGGAATAGAATTTTTCTTCCAGGTAGAGAGGTGCACTATGATCAAGTTCCGTATGTTAACTCAAAATTGACGATTTTTGAGTTGTGTCACCTTGGTGTGCGATATGTAGATTTAATATATTGTATTAAAGTTCATGAATGTAATCTCAATTAATTGATTTTCAACTAATTGTATAACATATTTTTTTTCAATCTGATTGCCTAAATTCCGAAAGGGATGTTTCGTTCTACACACTATAAGACATTTCGATAGAAAAAAATTTTGTTGTTGTCAAGAGACTCACGGGGAAGAGAAAAAATCGTTCCCATAGCACATCTCCACGCCTCCCTAGCCTACAAAAAAATTTTTCATTATCGAAATGTATTACTGTTTAATCCCCTCTATGAAGCTGAGAGCACTCTGTAAAATGTGGGACATATGAAACTGAGAAATTATGAGGAACTAAGTAAATAAACTTTTGTTTGACCTTAATTTTTCAACAGAGGCAGCGTCCACAGGTGAGCATATGAGTTGAAATTCTGAATTGTGCAAATACCACACGCAGAAATTAGGAGCAATAAATATGGTTTAACTTTCATATAGAATATATTAGCTTAAATATAAGCCAAAAACCGGGAAAAAGTACGAAAAAATTCTATAATCGGATTGCTTGTTGTTGAATTTTTTAAGCAGTTTTTTAGCCTTTTATATTTTTCTCGCAATTCTAATGCATACATACGTACCACGGAAACTAGGTTAGATCAATTTTGGTTAAAGTAGCTGAGGTAATCGTACAACATATGTCTCCTATTAAACGCTGATTGAAAATGAACACGCAATGTTCTTGAAAATTTCGTTGTAACCTCTTTCGTGATAACTTCTTTGTTGAAGAATTGTTATGCGAAACCCCAATGCAAAAATTACGACGACATTTCCAATTTCAAAACAAATTTATCTACCAAAAATCGACAAGTGAGGCAAACGAATTGGTGAAAGAGATTTCCGCTTGCACCCAGACATCAACAACTAAGAATTCGAAAGAAAATTAGGTGTGTGAAATTGGGAGAGTAATGTGGAGCAATAAGTGTTTCCGCAAAACTCAAACCTTTTTCATTCAGAAGCATTTCCTAATGACCTTATCGAAGATTCTCGAGATAAAGGCTAATCAAGAATCAAACTTCCGTGTGGTATATCTCTCAAATTGGATAGAAAACTTCAAATGGGTCGGAGACTTCCAAAACAAAAGTTTTTTGGCTTAACGTGTTTGGCTGTAAGTCCGTCAATGACACCAGTGGCGTCGAGTATTGACAATGCATAACTATGTTTATCATATGGCAACTCTTCAAATGACATTCGGTGGTGACAAAATTTGAACGTCTAGGTGAAAGTCAATTAAGTTTGTGGAGAAGTAGAGCCTCGTCTTTTGGTGGCATGAGAACTTTTATCGATTATTGTGAAAGGAAAATGGAACATAACAAGTGATATTTACGTGTTATTGAAAAAAAATGTTTTCTGAAGGTTGAAAAAATCAGTGAGCAAAAACTTGGCCCATTGAAATGAAAGTTTCCGGACTCACCCAAGACAAACTCAACAATCAATTGATTGAGTATGCAAAATTCAAGAGTAGGTTCGAAATGTATCACCCAGGCACGGTATACTCGCAGATGGACGCCCGAAAGACTTTTGGTGTTTACTCGACGAAAAATCTCAAAAAAATTTCACAAAAGTGATTTTGAAATGAGCCGTATTTGAAGCATGAAGTTGATCGAGATAGCAGAGGCCTTAAAGATATCAAAGGAACGTGTTGGTCATATCATTCATCAATATTTGGATATGAAAAAGCTCTGTGCAAAATGGGTGCCGCGCGAGCTCACATTTGACCAAAAACAACAACGTGTTGATGATTCTGAGCGGTGTTTGCAGCTGTTAACTCGCAATACACCCGAGTTTTTGCGTCGATATGTGACAATGGATGAAACATGGCTCTATCACTACACTCCTGAGTCCAATCGACAGTCGGCTGAGTGGACAGCGATCGGTGAACCGTCTCCGAAGCGTGGAAAGACTCAAAAGTCCGCTGGCAAAGTAATGGCCTCTGTTTTTTGGGATGGGCATGGAATAATTTTTATCGATTATCTTGAGAAGGGAAAAACCATCAACAGTGACTATTATATGTCGTTATTGGAGCGTTTGAAGGTTGAAATCGCGGCAAAACGGCCCCATATGAAGAAGAAAAAAGTGTTGTTCCACCAAGACAACGCACCGTGCCACAAGTCATTGAGAACGATGGCAAAAATTCATGAATTAGGCTTCGAATTGCTTCCCCACCCACCGTATTCTCCAGATCTGGCCCCCAGCGACTTTTTCTTTTTCTCAGACCTCAAAAGGATGCTCGCAGGGAAAAAATTTGGCTGCAATGAAGAGGTGATCGCCGAAACTGAGGCCTATTTTGAGGCAAAACCGAAGGAGTACTACCAAAATGGTATCAAAAAATTGGAAGGTCGTTATAATCGTTGTATCGCTCTTGAAGGGAACTATGTTGAATAATAAAAACGAATTTTGACAAAAAAAATGTGTTTTTCTTTGTTAGACCGGGGACTTATCAGCCAACCTGTTAATTTGGATTCTAGCCTTTGTTATAGCTCTAGGAATGTTTATGACTGGAGGCGATCAACAATTTGCAGGGATTTGTTTGTAGCTTTGCTGTGCTCTGGACAAAAAATTTCCTTATGTTTTGTCAAGAAACCACCAAAGAGAAATTGTTTCTATAAGTTCCAATTGGATACAACGCGATCACAGATATTGGCTTATTGCAATTCCCCTACGAAAACGCGCAGAAGCTTCGAATTCAAAACGTAGTTAGAAAATCAAGGTATGTCTATTTTTTGCTTGAAAACTTAAGCAAGCTTTCTTACTTGTTTTAGTTTTCGGTTCTACAATTTCAAGTAAACGCTTATTTAAATTCTCTGCAATTTCACCGACATAGGAGTACCTACAAATCGTTTCTTCGCGAATAAACTGAAATAATCGCTGATCAAGTTCCTGAAAATGTAGGTTCCTACATGAAAACTGTTTCGCTTTTACGCATTTTGGCTTGCAAAAGATGAGTAAAATCACGTCGCAAGAGAAAAGTAATTTTGTCTAAATTGCAACTTTTATAGCTCCTGCATTAATAGCCCATTGAATGGTTACGTGTTTCGTCAGGCTAATTGGTCAATTAAATAGTTCGACTGGGAAGAATGTGACGATGACGTGTAGCTTCGCCCTCACAGATTCGTTAAAGAGGGCACTTGGAGAAACTTCTTTTATTGTATTGTCGCTTATACAAATTTTTACTTACGCTCTTATAGCTGTGTGTCCAAATCTAAGGAATTCAGAAGAACTCACATCACAAATCGAAGTCGAAAGAATTGGAAAATATCATGGGAAACATCACAGGAAATCTCCAATAAAACTTAGTGAAAAGTGTCAGACAAAGAGCAAATTCAATCAAGGCAGCTTGTTAAATGTCATAGAAAATTGGAAGAAGAATATTTCCTTAGTTTCCCTAAGTCAAACATATTTAAGCAAACTTAAGCAGATTTAGCAATGGCAGCGTACCTTGTTTAAGATTTTAATGTGATGGAAAAATCCATTCTATAATGGGAAACATTTCAGATGAGTTTCGATTGATGGGGGTCCCTCAGCTGCTTTTAGCTGTACCTCGTGGAAGTCTTTTTCCTTTATTTACAAGTGAAGCAATAGTCTTTTTCTTATTTGTGATAAAATTTCATTTGATTTTTTTTCTACGATCGATGGAGTCCTTACAATTTCCAACGGCTAATGACGCAAAACACTTGCAGCAATCAAAAAAGGGACATTTTTCAGAAATGAAGACTTTTCGTGTTACTTTCTCAGTCTCATTCTAAGATAAATTCGAAATAATTTAAGGATATAAGAAAAGACATATTAAAGCAAAAACATTCATCAAATGGCGTAAAATGATTTGGACAGATGGAAAAGATTATAAGAAATCATTAATTCCATCTCAGATATTCACCAAAAAATTTTTGACACGAAGAGAAAAATTGAAATCGCTAGTGGAGTGAGAGAATCTTCCTTTTAGTGTTTAACAATCCAAGACAATGGCAATAAAAAATCCTTAAATCAACAATGCAGAAAAGACCAGCTGAACTCCTTGAGAAAAAATTGATATCCTTGCGAGGGATTATCAGACACAGGTTTTCAACGCATTCCGCTCGTTTAAAACTTTGACGACAATTTATTGGTTCCAGGTTTTGAGTTATTGAACCGAGAATAATTCATCAGTTATCTTCAGTGTTACGAGACTACATCGTTTTTCATAAACTTTCCTAAAGCGTTTGAAAGTGGGAGGATTTTCTACTAAAGTTAAATCAAGTGGAGGAAACACCTTTCGGTAAAGAATTTTCTTTAATTTGAGCTCAGTATATCTAACATTTAATTTGCTTTTGAACGAATATGCCCAGGAAGCCAACGGTGCACTGAGTTAACAAGTAAGAAAGCTAAAGTCGGTCAAGCCCGACTTTGAAATACCCAACGTCCCGACATTATGAGCGCACTATGTTTTGCTTTTCTATTTGTGGGCGTGGCAGTGGGCGGGCCACATAAATTGTTTTCCTACACCTTTCATTCGCCTTGGTCAACCTATGTTGGGAATTTGAACTTTCTACGCCTTTTACTTCACAAGTTACGATTAACCCTTATTTTCTGGCATGGCGCGAGGAGGAAGAAATTTGGTATGCGTGCTAACGGGGACATGAGTAAGAACAAGTTCGAGAATGGAGCCGATCGGACCATTTTTAGGGGTACCTCCAGTACTAGGGTCTGTTACGAAAATCACAAAAACTGCTCTAAAATCGAAGTCCTTCAAGATATTTTGATGAAATTTGATATTTGAACATGTTTAAAGGCAAGTAATATGATTTCCAAAATTTGGAAAAGTGGGCGTGGCCGAAAGGCGTTTTTAGAAAATTGTCTCCTACACCCGAAATTCAAATGGGACTTGAACGAAATTTGACGCTTTTGCTTCCTTTGTAGCCATAAACATCCTCTCCAAAAATTTCTTTGATAGGTCCATTATTAAGGGTATCTCCAGTACTAGGGTCTGTCACAAAAATCTCAAAACTGCCTCAAAGTCTTACTTTTTCGAAATCGTTCAATGAAACTTAGAATTTGAGCATATATTTAAGCCTCCGATTAGAATTATAAAGAAAATTGAAAAATTGGGCGTGTCAAAGGTGTGGTTTTCATATAGAAATTTAAAAAAGGCCGGTATGTGGGTCCCCCTATGGCCCTTAACACCTGTTGATATTAAAAATTATTTGAGCATGTGTGTCTGTGTCGGGTATTCTATTGTCAGGCTCGCCTGACTATAGCACTCTGACTTGTTTAACATTTGAAGAAGGTCCTGGAATGTAAGGATGGCTAAAAAACTAAAAAAAAAAAAATTAATAAAACTGCTGCAGATTCCCAGAAAATTCTAAAATCTTTTATAAATTTATCTATTCAAGCATAAGCCGCGCTTTAATTGCATTACTAGCTGCTCATGATGTTCAATGAATTGAACCGTTCGAAGGTGAGCACGCTTGGCTGTTTTTCCACACAAAATACCATCAATAAATTTTTGAATAAAAATTTAACGATTTAAAAGTGAGCATCGCTTCGTGGACGAATTTGAAAGATACGACTTCACCCCAAGGACTGAACTGTTTAAACAAAATTTAGTGAAATCAAAAGACAAATTCGGAGCAATGTAAATACTAAGCCTATCTTCTTAATTGAAAGCTAGCCTCACACTTCTCCACAGAAAATCAATAAAAGTAACATTAAAAACTGTGATGAATTCATTTTCCGGCAAATAGGTTAGGATAAAATGGCTTTCTTTTAATACTTTATGACTTGAGCTTAATTAAATTGCATTAAAATGCCGCTTTTTATTTGAAAGGTTTTTTTGTTTAAAGCAACGAAAACCTTCATGGGATGATGAATCTAATTTTAGAGAAAATAAAATGGTTCCCGAAGCTCATTAAAGCAAGGGAAAATAAAATTAAGTGCCACTAAAAGCCCATGAAAAGAAATTCCTTCATTTAAATGTAAATTTTTTTGATTATTCATTTCTTTTGCACAGCAAAGTACTTTCTGCCTTCATTTTTATTTCGTCCAATTGTTTCTTAAACGTCGAATGTCTCAGCATTTAAGGAACTTGTAATAAATTTTGAAGAGGCTAGAAGAGTAGAGATGGAAACACGCGTGTTCCGAAGTCATAACGAATCATTTTATTCACGTGTCGTCTAAGAATAAGAGAACAATTGAATATTTGAGAGTAGCTTAATTACTCATTGAATGGAATTGAAAAACTATTGAAGCATTTTTTCGACACGAAATCGCTTTCAATGGCAAATTTATTCCCCCTTTTGCGCGCAAGTATCAACTCAATTGAATGAAAACTTCAAATGAAAGTAACTCTTTTTCTCAAATTCTTTGATGAATTTAATGATAATGATGCTGTTTGATGTCAACAAAAAACTAGAAAACTTAGTAAGGAAACACGCAAAATGTCTTGAAGCCCAAAAATAGCACAAAAGAGCTGCAAAAAGCTAAATGGAAGCTCGAGTGGAAGGTCCTCAGCACTTAATTCTGTGCTTGACTGGCAAAACGACTTAATTTAACTTTTCTGTTTTACGAGAAAAATCGATTTGAAATGTGAATGTATAGGCTAGGATAGTACAGCTGTAAAATATCGTTACTATTCGGTAAAAAGTAACGATTACTCTAGTCAGTAATCAATAACGTCTCGTTACTGATGGAAGTATCTGGTTACTAGAACCTTTCTTGCACACATGTACGCTATTTACACGTTAATGGGATCTACGCAGATATGCAGGAAGTATAGAGCTCGTTCTTGTGAAGAAAGGAAATCAGAGTTGAAATTTCGATGATATGTCGACAGAGATATAGAAAATTTATGACTTAAATACAACCCTGTATGTTCGATTGCTTTTAATCTGCGTATTCGTTGAAGTATCAGAAGTAACTCAAAGTACTTCTTCGGTTTTTTTGCATGTGTTTAGTATAGGAAATTTACTTCCTGCATATCTGCGTAGAGCCCATAAGACATTTCGATAATGAAACAAATTTTCGTTGGCAAGGGAGGCAGGGGGAAGAGAGAAAAACGCTACCATACCACATCCCCGTGCGTGCCTAGCCCACAAAAAGTGTGTTTCATTAACGAAATGTCTTAAGGGGCTGTCCATTAATTACGTAAGGGCGATTATGACCATTTTTTACCCCCCCCCCCCCCTACCCCCATGTAAGCACAAATACGAATTTTCAAACTGGGCGAGACGAAGGGCGGAGGGATAGTTTCTCTACATCCCCGCGCTTTGTTTCGCCATTAACCCAAAATATTGCCGGCAATAGTTGCCCTAATGTAAAAGGGCACAATAGCAAATATTTCGACGTATGTATATGTGTCAAGCCATGGTCCAGCTGAACGAGAAATCAGCTGATAGATCGCACTTCTTTGCGTTGCTTTCAGTTTTCAATTGTTTGTGGTTTTAGTGGATATTAGTGGTATTCAAGCAACAGTGCAAACGCAGTGTGCAATATTTGCACTTGTCAAATTGCGTACAAAAAAAGCAGTGCAAATATTGCACACTGCGATTTGCACTGTTGCTTGAATACCACTATTTATTCATTTTCAAACTTTTACACTTTGCAACAAGTTTATGAAACGCAAAATTCGTACGCTCTCAACGGTACTTTACATAATGGTCCTTTTAGGTCAAAATAGGACATACGTTTGTTTTAAGCTTTATTGGTTTTTCCTTCATAGGCATTTCGACTTAAAAGTGGAATAATCAAGGCATCTTCATCTTAAAGAGCAGAAAGGTAACAAAACAAGTAATTTTTTAACCTAATATCGCATTTAAGAGGGACTTTTTACTTATTTTCGACATAAAATATTCTTTAAAGTCACATTGACTTTTAAGCTCCCTAACATAGTTTGAATTTAAGTAATTTCGACCTTGTAAAACTTACTTTGAAGTTAGGGATTTTTAAAGGCAGAAATGTTGTCAAAAAATATATATAGCCAAAATATGTTGAATAGACCTAACGCTGGTCATATTTCTCTATTTTGCTTGTTGGGAATGGTCACTTAAGTAGTTTTTCCCGGGAAATGTGGATTTAAGACGTTTTGCAAAGCACTCCCAGGACAACAGGATTGTTATCTGGATAATATTTATATTTTTTAAATAAAAGTAGACTTCTTAAGCAGCCAATTTTCGTTATAAGCGCAATTTTTTTCTTAAAATGGATTTAAGTCATTTCGCCGGTCAACCACAGAATTTAACAATATTCTCTTTTCTGAAGCAGAAAAGCGCACCGATGACATTTTTCTTGAAAATGTGTTGTTTCCATGAATATAAATACTTAGAGTGAAGAGAAGTTCCGCATAAAAATACGTTCATATTCAGGCATGCTCTATTGATTTCGAATTTTTTGATTCGGATTCGATTTGTAGAGCATGCCTAAATTTTCCTCACAACTAAATCTTTTAGTAATCCTTTGCATTTAACTCTTCAAACAAAGGCTCGATTTTTAAAAATCAATTCTGGATACCAATTTATAAAAATTATATTTCTTCTAATTTGCCTTTTGACCTTTCAGCCTTATGGAAAAGGACTCGACAGAAAAATATACATCCATTGTCATTACCAAATTATGCTCCGGAAAGGTGGTGAAAAGCTGTTTTCCAGTGCTCTTTTTCTAATGGATGTAAGAATCACTCCAAAAATGACACAAAAAGCCAAAATATTTGTTTGAAATTGAACGTCACGCCAATTTCAAAGAGGTTAAATTTTTAGTTCCATCAAAGAACGTAGTGTATTTTAGTAATTTGACCGAATGAGCAAGCACAGTGTATCAATTTTGGGATCCATGCTGACCCTCAACAGCCGCTATAAATAAATAAGTGTCTATTGCTCTTAAAGGACAGTAAGTGACGAGTTCACTTTAGCATATTGGGAGATTGCAAAGCTTCTGATAGCATGTAAGCACGAATGCGCGTTCAGCGGCTTTTGAATGTGATTCAATCTTTAATAACATAATTAGTTTCAAGGTCGTTGAGCACAACTTCCAATCGCGTCGTATCAATAACACAGACATGACTGGTCTGCCTTGAATCACCATGGGCAAATTCATGGGTCAATACTCATGACCCGGAAAACTTCTTAATTGCATTTAAGGTTAATGAAAGCTAATGAGCAAAAGATTTCAGCAAATTAAATGTAAATTTCCAGCCATCCGTTTATCTTTCGTTCGTCGTTGGTTTGAGTCTTGTTGAATGGCACTGTCAAAGTAAATGTCATTTCCTTCCATTTTGGTTCTTTATAAAAGCATTAACCAATAGTGAATGAAAATATCCGTCGAAAATGCTTGACAGGTTTAATCAACATGCCCTTTTGAGAGTATAAAGGATCTGTTTCACTGCAATAGCAAAGGACAATTGAATCAAAAGCAGAGACGTGAATCGGGTGGAAAATTGGCCCGGTTCGGAATGTGTTTGAGCTTTTGGATTGGTTCTTCAAAACGGGTTTTCTACATCTTTCAAGCGGGGTTTCGGTTCGGTTCATCGGTTCGGGAATTTCTCAAACTACTCAAACAAAGAAAATAAATTTGTTAACACGTGTTCCTATTTCTAATGCAATTTTTTACCATTTAGGGTTAAAATTTGCACAATAAAAAGTTAGTCGTGGTTACCTTGCTCATATATGAGATGGTATCGATACTAATTTCATAAGAATATCGACTTCAATTTTTTTATTTGTGGCCTATGGGAGCGACCACTGTGCATTGTTTGCAGGCAAGAATGAAACCCTGAACCTTTACAAAAGGGGGTTCGGTTTTCGGTTCGGTTAAAAAATTTTCAAAAACTTCGACTCGGTTAATGGTTCCGTTCATAACCAGATAAAAGAATTTTTTCGGTTTAAATTCGTTTCGGTTCAAAACGGTTCACGTCCCTGATAAAAAGCACAAAAAAGTGAAACATGTGGGTGTGTGTTTATCGGACTTTCTTCTAGGATAATAAAGAAAACATGCGACAAATTAAATTATTGAATTCGGGCGATAATGTTGCTTCGCAGTCCAGGCATTATTATAACGTAACATATACGTTGAAGCAAATACCTTATAACTATAGTAACTATAGATATTTATAAGGTCTTTGGTTGAAGCGTGAAGCGTATTCATCTGACCGTGGAATCTGAACTCTTTCATGACATTTTTTGAATAAAATCCTAATGCTGGAATGGCTGATTGCTTCGCTAAAATACTGTTAACCCCGTTTGATTTTAAATTCGATTAATCAAAGGTTTGGTTTTTGGATAGTTAAGTAATTTTGAGGCACTATTCTGCCTTGAATAAAAAACCCTTTGCTCTTCAAACATAATTTTCTAATGAAAAAAATTTTGAATCCGAATTACTTTCCATTGGCATTGAGTTATATTTTCCACCATGAAACCGTCTTGAAAACTTATTTCTTAGAAATGCAATTTTTTTTAATGGCTTCCATAAAAGCCACGCAAGTCCATTCTTTTCTCTTCATAAGACTTTCTTTCCTTTTTGTGATTCTTTTCCCATTTTCTGTATTGTTTCCTGTAAAACAATCGCGCTCATGCATGTGTGAATTTGTTACACAACAAAGGAAATTACGAGCAAAAATAATGAGCTCTTATCACGAACCAGCAAAAAATACCATCGAAAATTGGCTTTTGCTGTGGAAGCTTAATAAAACAGACTGAAAAATGAACATGAAATTCAAAAAAGAAAGAAAATAAAATTATATCTCATTGATGTTTACGCTTTTACGCTGGCTTCTGTCCATCGCAAATGTTCGCCGATTGCTTGAGAGTAGTGAGCGTTTCGGAAATCAGGCAACATTCAGCAATATTTCCTAGAGTTGTTTACATTTTTCGTCAATAAAAGCAAAATTATGTAATAAATTGTCTTGCTTGAAATGAAGGTCTTTCTGTTGCAATAAATAAAATAACATCTTTCAGGATTCTTGTTTTAAAGTTCTTTGGCTGTTTTAGTGAAATTAATTGGTAGCCTATGAAGCCAGGTTTTGGTTGACTTTGAAAAAACTTTCGATTTTAAAAAATTTTAATAAAAATTTTTGGCGATTTTTATTTATTTTCATTCCCAATGTTTGTGGTTTTTTAACTATTAATTCCATTCTACTTAAGATATCAGCTTTAAACGGAAAATAAAATATTTCACAGGAAACACTGTGATTTTTTTAGTTCAAGTTGATTTGCAGTTTTTATATCTGGGAAATACCAGTTTAATACCAATGGGTATATTAGCTTTGTGCGGATCTTGTAACATCTACAACTAAAGTCTGTCGATAAGAACTAATATACATATATGTATGTATATTTTTAATCAGGATCTGAAACGATTTAGGCATGTTCCTCTTTCCGTCCTTCGGTGGTCGGATCTCCTTCCAGACGGCAGGACCAATCACCTCAAAACATAGCACACATGTATTTTGGCCCCCGAGAACTATCCTAAGTGAAAATGGGCGTCCACTTTGGATATTTCTTGCAACTTCCGAAGTAAAAGGCGTAAAAGCTTCAAACTCAAAACATAGATTGACCAACACGAATGAAAAGTGAACGGGAAAAATTTATGTGTGCCGGACACTGCTAAGCCCACAAACACTATTATTGTATTTTTAGTACTTTAGTACTTTATCGACTGACAGGATACCTATCAGGATTTGAGAGGATCGAAGACGAGTGGAAGGACCTAGGAAAGATCTCTAACACAGGACTAACAGTAAGCAAACACACTAGAATATTTTTGTTTAGTCAGCAGGACTAAATTTTATTTATTATATAATGTTCGCTTGAATTCGCGTTTTAATCTCAATTACAATCAGAATCACTATTCGAATCAGACTCCTTTTTAGAAATGAATTTTCATAAAAAGTAAATTAATTTCCTTCACTTCTCAGCATACTTGATTGGAATATTCTACTTTGCAGGGCAACTTGATTACGACTTAAATGAGTGAAATTACAATTCTCCTTTGTAGGGCACTACATATTCATTGGTACGGAAAGGCAAAACATAGTGCGTGGGTATATCCGGGTTGCTAGGTACGCTCGTGCTTGACCGACTTTAGCTTTCTTACTTGTTGGTAACTGTTCTCCCATTTGAAAGGTAGGCCACCCTTAAGAGGGAAAGACGATTAAATAAAGGAAAACGTCTGAAATATTCAACCGTTTTTCAATAGTTTTCCACCTCACAACCACTCCCTTCCCACTTTCCCATCTCACCCATTCCAAAAAGATCTTTATAGGTTGGTTTATTGAGCATAAGGCCCCATCTACACGATGCAAGTTTTCACTTGGCAAGTCACTTCTGCAAGTACTTGGCAAGCATATTGCATCGTGTAGAATGCTTGCAAGGACTTGCGGCAGGTTTTTCAATACTTCCATGCAAGAACTTGCCTAAAGAAAAATCGGATCGTGTAGAAATACAATCTTCCAATTTGCTAGAAGCTTTTTTTTTACTTGCATGCTTACAAACTGTCAGGTTCAAGATACTCAAAAAAGTAGCGAGTGCGATGTTTCAATATTTATTATTTTCTTCATAGCTAGCTATTTATTGAATTAAATTCTGCGCATTTTTTTTATCAACATGGCTGTGTCAGAGGAGCAAATTGAAATAATTACTGAAGAATACCAGCAAAATGAGTTTTTGTGGCAAAAGTCACACATGGACTACAAAAACAAGCATAAACAAGTAAAGAAGTTTACATCGGCTAAGCCGACTGCACACATACCTTTTCCTCAGCCTAAAATATGTTAAAACATTACCGTAACAAAAATTCCTGCTGTTTTCGTTGTTCTAGCTTGGATATCTATTTTTACCTTATCTGTACTTCGATTTAGCTTCTAAAACTCGAGATTATTATTAAGCACAAAATTTTCGCAGATGGTGGGCATGGTCAAATTTTAACCGTTAGAGGGTATGTTACATACTCCGTGCCAAACTTAATATACCCTTTCCTTCGGAAAAGGTATAAAAAGAGGCAGCTTTCGAAGCCATTGCCGAAAAAACAAATTTGTAAAAGCTGGTTATAAAGGACAAATTGCATTCATTGCTCTGGAAGCTCTAGGGGTAAACCAGTGAAATGGAAGCACTTTGAATTGTTCACGTTCATTTGATAGGTCCTTCATTGAATTCTCATAAAAGGGATTTATGTCTCCTCTAAAAAAGAATTTGCGTGCCCAAATTGTTCGTTTTGGTTTTTTCTATAATTTTCTATTTCTTCCAAAATGAGCACCGCTGCTAGAACTTTCTTTATTTATTTATTCATTTTTGCTATTTTAGGTTAAAATATGATTTTTTTTATACCAACTGTCAAACTTGCGGCAAGAACTTCTACTTGAATGTAAAAACCTTCAAGCTGGCAAGCTACATGTTCTAAAAAAATTGCTTCTGAAAAGCAACTTTTAGTAACGCCGTGTGGCTATGTGCCAAAGCACTTGCGTGCAAGTCATCTTTAGATTACTTTCAGGCAAGCTGCAAGCTAAAATTTACTAGCATCGTGTGGATTGGTCACGCAAGTTCTTGCACACAAGTACTAAAACTTGCCAAGCGAAAACTTGCATCGTGTAGATGGGGCCTAACAGTTGAAAATGAGTGGCGTAGAAATTCCGTTTTTATTCGTCTAACGTGTTAATTTTTCTTAACCCCACATTAAGATTTTTAATGAAGTGGAAATGTGTCAGCTTCAAGATGGAAATCATATGCAAGTAATTGGAATGATGGAAAACATATGAACTGAGTACTTAAGGGCATAAAAATTCTTCGTCATAAAAACGGAAAAAAATTTATGACTATGCACAAGAATTTATGCTCGTCGTTTCCTTTTTCTTGGGCACAGAATTTCTTGTGGCACGTTCTTATCCTGTCGTGCACTGTGTGGAGATATTTTGCGAAAGTTCCTTTAAAGTCATTAAATATAAAATTGTGGGGTGTCTTAAGGACATTTAAGTTTTTTTTTTCGAAATATATAAAAAATACCCTCGAGGCTCACGACGAAAAAAATCATTATGTCATCGCTTATGGAAAAAAGTGTAAATAATTTATTAATGTTAGACTCTGCGACTTGGCCTCGCTGTCGGAACATATTTTCTCTTTAAGAGTTGCTTTGAGCACTTTTTATTCTACGACTATTAACGACGAATGATTCATAGCCCTACTCAGTCCATAAACGTTTCTGTAAAAAATCTTGTAAGAAATTCGGACTGCTCCAGCATTAAAATGGCAATAATCTTTGAAATAGTGTAGAAAAGGCATCAAACATTAATGTTTCTTTTATTTGACAAATCGAAAAAGGACTCAGGGCATTATGTACTTATTCTAAAAATGACGAACGACTTGCTTTAGGCACAATTTTATGAACGATACACGGAGAGAAATAAGTTCCCGAAATATAATTGGAACCAATTACATATGTGATTGGAGCCTTGCCCCGATTGCATTATTAATTGGAGCCAATTACAATATAATTAGAAAATGAAAAATACTCAATTATTCAATTACTTATATAATTTCATTTAAATTTATCATATATGTAATTGCGTTCTGAATACATATGTAATTACATCTGTTGGGATATGGGGATTAAAAGGTATGACGCCGTGGCACTTTGGTAGGTACGCACGTCATACAATCCTATATTCCTTTTAAATAAAAGACAAGATTGACAATGTTCAGTCCTTTTATTTATAAAATGTATTCCTTATGTCTAACAGAAATATATGTGAATCCTAGCTCCTGACAATTTACTTGAAACTTCCCTATTCTAGATCTAAGCGTCGTGGCTTCGTGTTAGTACGTGCGCTTAGACGAGACTTCTGCTGGAACGGTCACAATCAGTCTCCCTTTTCCGTTGATCGAGACTCCGCTTATATTCAGTGAAAGTGCTGACTTGGCTCTGTCGCAATAGTATTTTGATGTGATGTACTTTCTTCATGTCATTATTGGTGATCCGCTGTGATATTGCCACAGAACATTTGACCCAGTTATTAGCCAAAGAACAACTGACCCAGTCATAAGTGCTGAATTGCACTTCCGCGTTGCTGGTGTCGTTGTCTTTTATTGTTCTTTCTTTAAGTCTGTCTTTCTGCCAAGTCGATCGCTCATCGTTGGTCGCTGGGCATGATACTTGTTTTTGTTATTGTTAAGTATCGAATATCATGCCGGGTTGATGTGCTGACGCTTGTGTTACAACATTCAAACACTTCTATAAGTTTGCAGAGGTGGAGCAGGAGGGGAACTTAATGTTGGAGTCAAGGCATGACTCCCAACACATCTGATTACTTTTACAATTTAAAACGTTGATGCAATTATATATATGATTGTATTTATTTTACAGTTTGTTCTTATATTTCTCAAATCGTTTATAATTTTGATCGTATATAACGTGTTTGAATTTTCAAAATCCTTAGGCACTCCAAGGGGCAGGTGGACCACGAATATGACGTGGTGAAATATATTCCGCACAATCGTGGAGAATGCTCCTTTTTATATTGCTATATAGAATGTATTTTAAATTGCAGGGGATCACAAATTTAATTAGACGCAATTATGTATATAATTCGATACAATTACATACATCATTGCAGCCGATTATATATTTAATTGGACGGAATTATATATGTAATTGAAATTATTTTTTTTATCATTTGATACAATAACATATATAATTGGAGGCAATGAAAAATATAATTGGACGCAATTATGAAAATATAATTGCATCATACCCAATTACATATGTAATCCCTGCAAAATATAATTGGGTATGTGATATTTTTTCTCTGCGTGTAGAGTTTCATTTCAGACTGACGAAGGGAACGTTCCAAAACAATATGATTCGCCAAGGATGTGATCCTAAGGATCATCTTTAAAAGATGCGAAGAAAATGCGATTATGTATTGATCTTAACAGCACATATCTAATGAAACTTATGTGAGTAACCGCATATCAGACATTTTCAGCAAAAATGGCGGTGGAAACCAAGAAGAAATGCAAGAAACCCATTCTATATTATAATAAAATTTATTAAATTCCTTTGTTTCAATGAAAAAAATGAACGCGAGCGAGTATGCTGGACATACGCATTTCGATTGTAAACAAAAATCAGCTGATTTCAAAGATGCTACATGCAAAATGCTAATGGAAACACCAATCTCAAAAATTCGCATCTTGAAGATGCGAAAGCAAGATGCGGCTATAGTGGAAACAGCGGAATGCTCCCGTAAAAATCTGGCAACAGTGACAGCGTAGCTTAATGTCTTCTTTATACATTCTGCGAAATTTATCCTTGGTACGAACCAATGTAAATGCTAAATGATGTTCGAAAAAATTGACAAAATCTAAGCCAATTGTGATGAATTATATTTATAATAAGATAACAAAATAATTTAAGTAAGAAATTGGTCTTAGAATGACACGAACTGAAGGACAAACAATGGCTAAAGACTTTGATTCAGTTGTTCTACATTTCACTCTTGACGTCAACGATGCTTATGTCCTCCGCATACGAATAAGATAAACTTGAAATATTGGTCGACTGCTTCGTTTATTTTAGTTTAATATAAATGTTTTCGATTGGTTTTAACATTTTATTGATGGCCGGCAAGCATGACCGATGTCTGCCTATTGCAAAATTCCTAAAATATTCAATTAAAGTTTTGGTCAATTATTTGTCATTCCACAACGCTTTTCCGACTCAAAATCAAAAATCTCTAACTTTTTTTTTTAATAATTTGATACATTTTTGTCTTGTCAAGCGATAAATTGATTTATTTGCCAATCTAAAAACTAATTTTATTTTTGTAATGCTTCATTGACTTCACATCGAAATTGGTTCTTTATTTTGTGGTTCAATCGAAATTCGTTTAAAAAACATTAGCTTTTTCAAAGAATCCTTCAAGAACAATTTTGAGCTATGGACTTAAATGGTTGACTGATTGATGGTAAACTGATTGCTTAATCCAATCACTGTTTCATTCACAGATTTTTCTTAGGTACAAACTTGTATCCGGAGACTCTATGGGATATATGTTCAGGCTGAAAATGCTTTTAAAACTTTTAAGTGCTCTTGACAGAAACCTCAACGCCGTTTGGTGGTGATGTATCTTCCTCATACGTTCATCAGTTTTGTTTTTTATGGCTCTATTGAGGAAGAAAATTCGAGCATTGAAGGCTATTGCTTTGTGTGATTATCAATACTTGGGGCAATACCTTTACTGACTAAAATTTGACGTATTTTCATACCCGACACACTCTATGTCGAGGATATATTGCGTTTGTGTGGATGCGTGTCACACCCACAACCAGTCGAGATAGTCCATACAAAATATATACATATAAAGAGAAGTAAGGGTGCTATAGTCATAGGCGAGCCTGACAATAAAAGGCCCGACACATACACACAAGTTTAAATAATTTTTAAAAGGCTCCCAAAGAAGTGGACCATTAAGAAAGAATATTCTAGAGATTTTTATCCTATATACCGTCTTTTATTCCACGCCACATGCCAAGTTTCGTTCAAGTCCCATTTGAATTTCAGGTGTATGATACAATTTTCGAATAACGCCCGTTTGCCATGCCCCTCTTTCCAATTTTAAATATGTTCAAATGTCAAATTTAATCAAAATCTCTTGAAAAACTCCGGTTTTAGAGCAGTTTTTGTGACTTTCATAACAGTGCCTAGAACTGGAGGTACACTGTGCGAAAAATCGTATTAAAAAAAAAAGTAATTAAACTACAAACAGCCATGATTTGGCTCTGTGAACGGGCGTAGTTAAAATAATCACAAGCGTAGTAAAAGAAGAATACTTTGCGTAGTGAGTTTATATTTAAAAAAGTAGCAAAATTTTTTTATAACCTAGTGCAATCCCAAAAGCTCTGAGATAGTGTAGGGGATGCGTGCTATCCTCTTGATCACGTGGTCTTAAGTTCGATTCCCGGCATAGCCGAAACGGAGTGTAATGTTCCAAGCCTAGCACTGGTTTTAAAAAAAATCGCATGTTAGGGGCACACTCAAAAAAAGACACACTCACACAAGCACAAGAAAACCTCTTGTGGTATCACAATGGGCCGCAAAAATGCGTGAAAATCGAACTGTGCTGAACATACGAAACGTCAACAAACTGTTGACAAAGTCAATAGAAATAAACCACCCCTGTTGTATCTATTTATTTTCTAGTTGTACTTGCTACAATCTTTATCTTCATTTGAACTAGTTCAATTGTTTCTGGTGACGTGAGTAGTCACGTTAAGCATACCATCTTCATAATAGTTATATTATATATAGTTAGTATACTACGAATCTTTGTCAATTACACGATCGTAGTTTTGGCTCAGTGTAATATTAAATTCTGAACAGAAATAAGTCCAAGCTTCTTAAGCCACCTTTGTCCTTCGAATTAATGAATTATGCTCCTCACGTGTATCCTTTTGCAGTATTTATTACGCTTCAACTTCTAATGACGATTTCAAAAGAATTAATTTTAAGAAGGTCAGATGACATCAGACTCCTTTGAATAGACATAAATTGTTGAATTAATAAAGAATAAGACGCAGAACACAAATGAGCATATTTATGGTGTTCTGAAGAATTTCATTTAATGAGGAGACAAGCGACACTCACCGCTATGAATGTCACATAAATTTTGTGCTCATGTTGAAAGGGAAATTGATTTAAATTCACAACAAGACTTTAAGTGTTTTTTGGAATATGAAGTGATATATATAACATGTACATATGTGTGCAAAAGTGAACCATGATGGGGGCAATCAAGAAAACTGTAAATATAGAGAAGATTTTGAAGTTGAAACATCCTTGAGATTTCTCTGGCACTCCAACGTATTCTAATGATAATCATTTATCCCACATGAAACAAAAGTTCCCTTGCAGAAGCTGACGCCATGAGAAAAGTATCCGCAAATCATATAGGGCTTTCATTCAATGGAAAGATATTCGCCACTGTTTAATTTGTGCCAATCATTTTCGTCTGGAGCAGTGCTGCCCAACACGACGCCTTGCACAACTGTTCTAATTGTTCACAAGTGCTTATGTGTACTTGAGAAAGTCAAATGCAGTGAAAATATTATTATTATTATTATTTATTGATAGCTTAAGCAATAAATTATTTAGGCTAATAAGAATTATGCAACTAGTCCTGCGGCACACTGAAAATAATATTGAAGCATAAAGTAGAAGTCAACTGTGAAAATCACTATACGTTTTAATGTTTCTTTTGTCTTTTGTTAGTTGTTCGTATACCAGTAATTGAGTAAGGTAAAATATATTTTCAAAAAAAATTTTTTTGCACAGTAATTAATTTTTAACGTGTACAAACAATGCTGTTGTTTCGTGCGTTTTCATAGCTTAAAGCCAGAATTCCAATAGCGCAGGAGCTGCGTCACGTAAATTCCTACAAACATTCAACACAATGTGTCATGAAAACATATGGAACTAGTTCGAATCAATTTCCTGCATGCTCACGCACACGCACGAGTTCGAAACATTGAATATTTCCTGCGCGTGAGCTACATAACAGCTGAGTAAAACAGTTGAAAATAAGGAATAAAACACTGTTGTAGAAACTATTGAGTACTTTTTAAAGTACTCGGTACTGTGGGGGAATGACATGCTCATGCACACGCATTATTGGAAATGGCATTGTTCTTGCACCTCCTGCGGCAGGAAATTTCCTGCAGCTCCAGCGCTATTGGAAATCAGGCATTACGCTGGGCAGCACTGATCTTGAGTGAGTGGCAGTTGAAGCGAAATTTAATATTGAAAGCGGCGAGTGTCCTGCTTAATTGCATTTGGAAATTATAAGATATTAAGCTTGTTATGAAATTTGTATGAAATCGCGTAATTAAATTTCGACCAAACATAAAATATATATGCTTAAATCACAATGAAAGCAAATGAGCCATGTTCGATGTGGTTTGATTGACACACGTTTCATCAATTTATTTTTAATTTTTGATATTCAATAAGACACTAATTAGTTAACGAACCCATTTAAGTCCAGGTAGATTGTTAAATATGTGCTTGTTTGCGTTGCGAGAATAAATATCGTTCTTTTAATTATTTTTATGAAAATTATCCTGTCGGAATAAGCCTTTAAAGGACTAATTGAACATACAGTCACGTGCAAAACATTTGCAACCAAATTTACTTTTGATTTGTACCAAAAGGGTACTCTCTTGCTAACAAGCCTGGATTTTCATACGCATAGTCAAAGAGGTTATTGAAATGATATTGAATATTTTGGAAAAACAACAACAATAACAATGGAATAAGAACAAAAACAAATTTATAAGTGATTTTGGTTGCATAGGTTTTGCACTCTAAATCAGGCCTTCTAGTCAATCCTAAATGAAAAACTCTGAACTGTTTTCTTGCCTTGGTTGGTTGGTTAGCGAGGCTGCCACCAAGGGCCACCCAGAGTTTCTCGCATCATTAGTTGGAATCTCAACCAACTTTGCCACAGACGCTGCCTTTTCTTGTCTTACGCAATAAAAAAATTTCGCAAAATAGTCGCTCGCAACAATTTCAGGCAAATAACTAGCTTGCGCAAATAGCATGCAAACTACATTCAGTAAAAATTTTCGTCTTTCCCCACCAGATTACTTAAATTAGCACAGGATCTGATGCATTGAGGAAATTATAAACTTAATTTTGCGATAACACTCCGCAAATATAAAAACTACAAACCATGAGACAAGAAACATTTTGTTGTTGTTCTCGTGATTGCTTTATATTAGGTGTAGTAAAAAGAAATCCATTATTTTTCCAATAGATGGCGTTATTTATCTGCATCTCGCGTTGTATAAGTCCGATCGTGTTCCGCTAGGGGGCATTAGAAAGATGACAGTTCCTACTAAAAAAGCTTTTTTGACACTTTTTTGATTGATTGATTCAGTTTTGTTTGAGAGCTTGTCAAAGATGGACATCAGCAAAGAGAAAATTCGCTACATTTTACAGTTTTTCTTCGATAAGGGAGAAAACGCAAGCCAGGCGGCTGAAAATGTGAATAGCGTTTATGGACCTGATACTGTAACAGCCAATCATGCGCAATTTTGGTTTCGTCGATTCCGTTCCGGTAACTTCGATGTCAAGGATGCACCACGCACTGGAAGGCCAATTGTCGAAAATGTCGATAAAATCATGGAAATTATCGAGTCCGACCGTCATGTTAGCACTGTTTCGATTGCAAAAGAGCTAAAGATTGCACAAAAAACCGTTTGGAACCATTTGAATAAGGCTGGATACACAAAGAAGCTCGATGTATGGGTGCCACACGAGTTAACGCAAAAAAAACCTTATAGACCGAATTTCCATCTGCGAATCGCTGCTGAACCGCAACAAAATCGACCCATTTCTGAAACGGTTGGTGACTGGTGATGAAAAGTGGGTCACTTACGACAACGTCAAGCGAAAACGGTCGTGGTCGAAACACGGTGAACCGGCGAAAACGGTGGCCAAGCCAGGATTGACGGCCAGGAAGGTTTTGCTGTGTGTTTGGTGGGATTGGCAGGGAATTATCTACTATGAGCTGCTCCCATACGGCAAAAACTCTTAACTCGGAACTCTACTGTCAACAATTGGACCGTCTGAAGGAAGCAATCGCCCATAAGCGGCCAGCTTTGGCCAATAGGATAGGAATTGTGTTCCATCAGGACAACGCCAGGCCACACACATCGATAGTGACTCGCCAGAAGCTCCGGGAGTTTGGTTGGGAGGTTCTTCTGCATCCACCTTATAGTCCGGACCTGGCACCAAGTGATTACCATCTGTTCCTGTCCATGGCGAACAATTTTGCTGGTGAAACATTCGCTTCAAGAGAGGCTTCTGAAATTCGACTGTCTCAATTTTTTGCTAATAGGAACGAGGGCTTCTATGAGAGAGGCATAATGAAATTACCTTTAAAATGGCAACAAGTTATCGAACAAAACGGCGCATATTTGACCTAAATCGGGTCATTCTAACTATCTTAAATAAAGCCCTCAATTTAATGCAAAAATAATGGATTTCTTTTTACTACACCTAATATTTATAGTGCTCCATTACATGCTTTACAATGAAGGGATAGAAAGCGGCAAGTTCCTGCAACACTGCAAATTAGAAACGATTTCTGTGTTAGCCTCGAGGTTGATACTGCTTAACTTTTAATGAATGCAAAACTCTTGCATTCCAACATGGTCCGTGTTCATTTTTCGAAGTAATAAGGGAACAACTTTTTCAGTTTCCCTAAATAGGAACTCTGTTATCTGTTTAGTGTCTTAGGAATATATGTAAGAATTTCAAAATGAGTTTCTTAAGACGGTTTAATCAGTATCGTTTATGTAATTTTTCGTGATTGAATAAATGAATGAATAAAGTCGAAATCTTTCTTATTTTCTCGTAATTTCATATATTAATTTTAAAGTGAATTTTCAAATTTGATTTAGCGGTTGCATGTGAATCAGTCCATTCCCTTAAAACGCCCCAGCCAAAATCAGTAGTCACTTCAATGTTTATTGGTAGCGGAGAGTCGCCGGTTGCCATAGTTTATATTTTAACCCATAACTTTTAATCAAAGAATACATGTGCATACATCAATATATCATTGGAAAGTTAAAGGCCTTGGGTAACTTCTAGTGATAATCGTCATTCCTCACGTACTTAAGATGAAGTTCCTCAATAATTCGAAGAAGAATTTATTTTCAAAGCAAGTGACAAAGACAATTCGTAAGCTCATTTAATGTTTTCCCATTGTAATGCACGCTCAAATGAAACGAAAGTTGTACCTCTCACATAATGCTAAGAAAAGTAAACAGAAAATATGAACTTATGAAGACAACACTTTTTAGTATCAATATGAGACTGATACCAGACCGGACATCGATACCATCGAGACAAACCCAATGAACCGAACAGAAGTATGTCGACAAACTGCTGCGTAATGGATGAGACATTTTATAAAACAGTGTAATATAAATAAAGTTAAGTTAAAAGTTTTACAACTAACGCCAAGTCTCAATTGTAATGTAAATAAGAATTCGCTTAACTATATTTATGAAGTATCTTTACCTACATACATACATATGTACATTAGACTGGTCCTTATTTTTTTTAAAACTGGGTTTCTTAAAATTGCCAGGCAAACTATATAAGCTTATGGTCCCAAACTACCAAATATGAAGTTTGGTTTCGATCCGATAATATTTGATGGGCGCGGAAGTCACTCAAAGTTTAAAATTCCATTTGTATGAGAAAAAACCTGGGTTGTGTTAGTTTTATCAAAATTTAACACATATAATATAATTTCTCTAACCAAATGTGAATGGTATTCCATTAACAATAGATTGGTCTTTCTTTGAAGCTATAACAACATAAAATCGGATTGTATTTGGCACAGCCAGGACTACTGAAAGTCAATTTTTTAGGAAATTCAAAAGATGCTTCGACTTGGAGGTCTTGGATAGCCACAAGAATTAGCAGAAATGTTTTTAATATTCATATTTGGAAAATATACGAAATAGCCCTTCGAATGAGCCTTATATGAAGAAAATCGGATTACTCTTTACTTTAGCTTGAACATACTAAACAATTGCTATAGATTTTTTAGGACAAAATTTTAGGCTCTTAACTTTAGCGGGGTGAGAATTGGTCATGGTCTCAAATAATTTCAGGCTTCGCGTTAGATTCTAAACTTGCAATTCATTTCGCAACATTTGATACCAAAATCATGAATTTTGTTTGGCGGTTTCTGCTTATATGGATATGATTAAAATTTCAATATTTTTTTGGTTGTAAAACAGCTGAATTTCACTGCTTTAAACGCATCAGACAGGTAAATGGTACAACATTTTTGGGAATTTATGCTTCAAAAGAAGTGGTATTATGTGCAGAAATTTCCTTTTTAGGAAATTTTGAAAATTTTCAAACTTTTAATTTTTCAATTTACAGCCGTTGTAAAGCTAAATTTAAAGCAGAAATTATATTTTCGGAAGGTTTATTTAATTATTTGAAGAATATTTATTTGAAGAAAGTAAAATTCAGTTTTAGTGTTTAAAACATTTGGTCAATTGATAAGCGTACTTTTGTTGAATGAGGGGTATTTCTTACGATACGCCTCCACCAATTGAAGTATTATATAAGTTGCAGTTCATCCTCATCTTGAGTTAACATTTTGTTGAAATCTCCCACGAATTTAATGCCTCTTTCTGCAACGTCATTTACCACGTGAATGTTGCATAAGAAGTAAAGAAGTTTACATCGGCTAAGCCGATTGCACACATACCTTTTCTTCAGCCTTAAATATGTTGAAACATTACCTTAACAAATATTCCTGCCCTTTTCGTTGTTCTAGCTACACATTATCTGTGCTTCGATTTAGCTTCACAAACTCGAAATTATATTTAAGTACAAATTTTTTGCGAATGGTGGGCATGGTCAAATTTTAACCGTTAGAGGACATTTTGTCTAGCTGCGAAATACTCAATTCAAAATAGTGAAAATCAAATTTTCGCGAATTTCGCGTATGGTGGTCTTGATCAAATTTTAACCCTTAGAGGACATTTTGTTTAGCTGCGAAATAGTCAATTCAAAATAGTGAAAATCAAATTTTTGCGAATTTCGCGAATGGTGGTCAAATTTTAACTTTACAACGGCTGTAAATTAAAAAATTAAAAGTTTGAAAATTTTCAAAATTTCCTAAAAAGGAAAAAAAAATCTGCCAAAATTCCCCCAAAATTCCCTTAAATGCGCAGTTTTTCATGAAATTTTGGAAAAGTGGAAGATCATAGTAAAAAAACCATATCATATATAATATATTTCTGCACATAATACTACTTCTTTTGAAGCATAAATTCCCAAAAATGTTGTACCATTTACCTGTCTGATGCATTTAAAGCAGTGAAATTCAGCTGTTTTACAACCAAAAAAATATTGAAATTTTAATCATATCCATATAAGCAGAAACCGCCAAACAAAATTCATGATTTTGGTATCAAATGTTGCGAAATGAATTGCAAGTTTAGAATCTAACGCGAAGCCTGAAATTATTTGAGACCATGACCAATTCTCACCCCGCTAAAGTTAAGAGCCTAAAATTTTGTCCTAAAAAATCTATAGCAATTGTTTAGTATGTTCAAGCTAAAGTAAAGAGTAATCGA
>CM035809.1:3477651-3495151 GCA_020466095.1 Chlorops oryzae | reverse complement strand
CGTTAGATTGGTACTTGAATCAAATACTGCATTACTAGAAGCGAAATTAAGCTATCATCTGCGTGACGCAAAACTCTCATTGGAGATTGAAATGCGTCACGCAAACCATTTTCGAGAGGTCGCGTACTCTCGCATCGGGCTCTCGCCATATGGGCATTTCCACAGAAAGGTCTACCGGAAATGAAAATGCCCCAGTTCCTTAAAACAATTTTTGGGTATGTACTATCATAGTAACACATCTGAATTCCACTATTTAAGAAGATTGGTGGTTATAGTCAGCCCTCATTTCTGTAAAACATAGGTAAAGGCTTATTTTGTTGTATTTGTATTTCTTAAATTACCTTTAAAAGTGCTTTATCTATGAAATTTGGGCCATTTTAGTAACCTGATCAATGGAAGTTATCGTCCTTAATAATTCAATTCAGAAGAATCAACCAAAACAACAACAACAAAAATTTTTTAACGAATAAGTTGATAATTATCTTCTAATTACGCAAGCTCAATTAAATATTGTTTCTGATAAAATTTATTATTGGCCCTTCTATTTATAATACCAGAATTTATGAATTAAAAGAAAAAAAGGTTAAAATAAAAGACTATTTTCATGACTAAAACCCGTTTGAAATTTTAGTAACGTAACGCCAGGTAACGTAACGCCAGGTAATTAAGGCCAATAAAAAACGAACGACAAACGATTTTACAATTTTAAAACTTGGAAAATGAACTGTTATATTTTCCAATCTTATTGCTATAAGTTTAATACGAAAAGTTTTGCGAAATTAGCAGAGTTTTGCAATCTTGTAATCTAAGTCAAAAACCCACTTCTGTTTTTCGTAACGAAACGCTAGGACACTTTTTTGCTTCAATACTCAAATCCTTATGGTCTATTGGTCTAATTTTTTTACTGAACATAGTGCTACTTTATTAGTATGCAAATATTAAAAAACTTTTTTTAAATTTGCAATTCTTCATTTTAAAAAAATTTTGTTTTTCGTTCGAATGTCACGTCACGTCAAAATGGAAATGCCCATATTGGATTTTGGGCTTAAGAAAAACAGTTTTTTCAAAATATCTTAATTCCATATAAATAATAATTTTTGGCCAAGAAACATGTTGAGACGCGACACTGTGCGTCAATCCATCAGTGTGGCTAAGTTAATAAAAGTGTTCATAAGCCCAGAGCCAAAAGTAACAGTACTTGAGCAAAGATATAAATATTGTTTAAACAATAATTAAAGCTATAGCGTAAAGTAGATTAAAGATGAGTTTCTTTTTTCGATGATTAATCTTCATTTTCCGCCTGTTCATTGTGACGTAGTCAGTCAATTTGATATCTTAGCGTCAGCAGAGTTTTCTTGAAGATATATAAAAGCCTTTTATCAAGATTCATACAAGCAGTTTTATATATGTATGTATGTACATCCACCACCATTCTGATCAGTTAAATAAATTCGCAAAAAAAGTTCCCACAAAGATTTGAGATAACGTGCTTTTATTTTCCTCTTTCGAGCTATATATTCTAAATATTTACATGTGTCCAGTTGTAACCTGTTTTCATATTTGCAACTATAATGCACGCAAAAAAATAATTCGTTCAAAGCAAACGAAAAAAGGGCCAACTGAACTTCGTTTGCAAGTTTCAGTTGATTTAAATGAGGGATTTCGTTTGTTTCAAATAACGTAGTTCGTTTACTCTAAAGAAAAATCCTTCGTTGCTCTTTTCTCTCTAAATGTCTATTTATAGAACTCGTGTTTTTTTCTTTTTAGGCTCTCCAGCTCTCTCCAGTTCTGCCAGAAATGAAAAACTTCATATAAAAAAACGCTTCAGAAATGAATCAGAAAATTTGTGAAGTGTTTTTTTATATGAAGTTTTTCATTTTTGTATCATTTCTAACAAAACTGGAGAGAGCCCCTTATACTTTAAAATGTTCTATAAATCACTTTTTTACAATTATTGTGTGGCTTGAATAGGAATCGAATCCTCGATCTTCGGATTGTGAGGCCAGTATGCATGCGCTACAATAAAGCTGCCAAATGGTCAAATGATGCCAAAACCTTATTTTAATTTAAGCAGCCAATGAGATTCAAGCAAGACGGGCAAACGAAAAAATGTATTGGCTTTTTACTTATTTTAAACGAAAACACCCGTTCACTTCAAATGAAAATCAAATAAAATATGAGTTTAATATAAATGAAAACTTCATTCCTTTAAAACGTGTAAAACGTTTCAAACCTTTTTCATATGAATAACTCGTTTAAGAATAAAACGCAAATGAACTTCGTTTAAAACAAACTGGCGATAAGCCAATTATTTCTTTGAGTGTGTAACTAGCTTTGCCTGTGTGCACTTATGCTGACTTAATTAATTTTTATCAATTTTTTTAGTTGCTTGGCATCTAATTCAAATAGCAACAACATTTTATTTATCAATTTATTCTCAAATTAAGCATGTCCTGGCATAGTGAAAAGCAATTCTAACTAGTCAGAACGAATAAACTAGGGCAATTACAAAGGGGCGATGCGAACTAGTGCGTGGAAATTTTCTTTTAGACGTTAATATTTAATATTTGATTTGGACCATATTATTTATTGGTTTTAAAAGAGCGAGTTTGCAAACATTAATATAGGCGAGGTGAGGTTTTAGCTAAAAGCAAGAATATTTTGATAACAACAGATTGTGAAATTGCATTCCATAGATTAGGCGAGTAAGATGTGAAACACTGTCATAACGTTTGCGATTGAACGAATAGCCGGTGATGCTATTGAAACCCACAATTAAAATATTAAAGTTTGTATGTAGAATAAGTACACGAAGAGAAAAAATATCTTATACCCAATTATATTTTGCAGGCATTACAAATGTAATTAGGTACGATGTGATTATATTGTCATAATTACGTCCAATCATATTTTTCATTACCAATTATATACTTAATTGTATCAAATGATAAAAAAATAATTTTAATTACATACATAATTCAGTTAAATTAAATATCTAATCGCCTGCAATGATATATGTAATTGTATCGAGTTATATACATACAAACAAATGCAATTAAATAATTATAATTGCGTCTAATGGAATTTGTGATCCCCTGCAATTTAAAATATATTCTATATAACAAAATGGAAAGCGGAATTTTGCACGATTGGGCGGGATTGCCTAAGGGTTTTGAAAATTCAATCATTTTATATACGATCGAAATTGTAAACCACTTGAGACATATAAGAACAAGCTGTAAAATAAATACAATCACATAAACATATAATTGCACCAATGCTTTGAATTGTAAATGTAATCAGATGTAATTACATATGTGTTCAGAACGCAATTACATGTATGATAAATTTAAATGCAATTATATAAGTAATTGAGCACAATTAGTATTTTTCATTTTCTAATTATATTATATTTGGCTCCAATTAATAATGCAATGGGGGCAAGGCTCTAATCACATATGTCATTGGTTCCAATTAAATTTCGGGCACTTATTTCTCTCCGTGTAAGCAAAGAGGTCAAAGCTATTAAGTGTTTGGGTTGGCATTAGGGATGCCAATTTTCGGCATTTTTGTAATCCCGGGATTTCGGGATCTTAAAAAAAAATCCCGAGATTTTCGAGACTAATCCCGAAATTGAATCGCATATGTACTTCAAAAGGAACATCCAATAATTTGCGATTTCTCATGGTACGGCTTTAATTTTTTTTGACTCTTTCGATATTGAGTCCTTATAAATTGTAGCGTCGTTCTTCGAAATGGAGTCAAACATGGAAAATACGTAAGAAATTTTTTTGAGTTGCAACTTACATGATGTTCTACGGTAAATGCTCATGGTCGGATAAATATGGACTTTCTTCAAATTTGGACAGCGCGGCACAAGCTTAACTGAACATAGAGTCAGCTGTTTATCTTGCATAAATAAGTGTTGCATGCGTGTTCTACTTTAGATCAAATGTCACTTCATTACAAAGGGATTTTGTTAAGTTTAGGTTTGCTTAGTTTAGCTTAGGTTTGAATGTGGAAGAAAAGAAATGTATCCCGGGACTTACATCCAGTGATCTCGGGATTTTCGGGATGAAAAAAAGGGCAAAATCCCGGCATCCCTAGTTGGCATAACGTACGCAGGAAGCTAACGACAAGTACTCAATCATTCGATGTAAAGATTCTATCAAATGCTAAATGCACAGTATACTTATATTTGAAAGTGCTGAATATTGGAAAAGAAATCTTTTAAAATCTGATTTGAATGAATTGTATGTATATCTTATCTGTGAACTCGAAGCTTGTATGGGAAACAGTAAATGGACTCCAAGAACTAGCAAGCAGGAATCAAGTGGCAATACACTGGATCAGTGGCGTAGGTAGGATTTTGAAAAGGGAGGGGATTAAAAATAGTAATAAGTTTTGAAAAACTCAATAAAAACTCAAACTAATATAAGATACATTATTTCAAATTTCATTGTATTCAATGATCTTGGCATTTCATACCGGTTGAACCACATTTTAAATCGTAAATTGAACTTTAATGAATAGACCTCTTCTTAAATTAGTCTTAGGTTTGTGACTATGTAAATGCACTAGGGATGATCAAAAGCTATCGATGTTCATTTAACGTTGCCACATTCGTTGTATTTAGCTGAAATCGGCTATTTTTATAGAAATGGTTTTAGATATTTTCGCAGCATTTATACTGATTTGAAACCAAACATAAATAAATTCATCCAAAACTAGACCTATGTTAGACTGATGTTGAGGTTTGTTTATCGTCTGGCAGCAGGTTTAATTGATAACGAACTGAAGTTCTTAATCATTTTTGATTCAGTTCATTATATTGCACGTTTCATATGTAGTTTCTTGAGAAGCGTACTAAGGGGTAATTTAGTAAGAAAAACTTTTTTATGATTTTAAAATACATAAATGTAAAAATATTTGATAAGAGGTTGGTATTTTGGTCATAAGTTTTTTTTGTTGCTATTTTAGCTTTTTCGTTTTTGATATTTTCCGATTAAAAAAAAAACTCATGGCAGCGCTGTGTTGGCTTAAATGTAATGCTCGAACTCGTCATCGATTATTCGCAAGCATAGACCTTAAAGGGCACCCTTATGCAGGGTACACATGGGCACATGGGGACGCAAACATATATGATTCTAAACAACTCACACTCAACAATCGTGGTTTTTACTTCGTGCATATATACCGAAATTAAAACACATTCATTCCTTCACATTTTATGCGGCAAAGGGGGGGGATATATCCCCTTTATCCCCCCCCCCCCTCCCCCTTACCTACGCCACTGCACTGGATACCTGCTCACTGTGGTCATTAGGGCAATGAATAAGCTGACAGACTGGCGAAGGAGGGAGCAGCAATGTCTCCCTATGGACCTAGTGAATACATTTTTTCGACGTCGAGGAAGATGCTGAGTGAAAGGAAGCCATCATTTTTTTCAATTTTGCATATTTTTTGAAAACAAATTTCGCCGCCAAAGGCACTTGAAATCAGGGTTGGCAACCGTAACCGAAACCGTAACCGTAACCGTTTCAAAACCGTTTCTTTTCCGATACCGTTACCGTTACCGTAACCGAAATAAAAAACATATCGGTTTCGGTATTACTTTATAAAAAAAAATTGAGCGAAGCAACTTGGGAATCCCTGATAAACGTGGTTCGAATATTAAAACCATTCTATACAGCAACTTTAAAATTGCAATCAGAGCAATTGACAATGGGTGATTTCTACTATGAATGGCTCGAATGTAAGTTCACTGTTAAGAGAGAGAAACATATACTAGCTAATAAACTGCTAGATCAGATGGCCAAACGAGAAAAAGACTTGTTTAATAATAAAGCATTCATAACATCATTACTATTTGACCCTCGATGGAATGTCACATTGCATGCATCACATGTTGAAGAAGCCATTGAATCGGCTAATTTGCTGTACTATCAAAAGTTACGTTTGGATGAGGCCAAAATAAGCATGGCAAATAATAGCCTGGATAGTAGTTCTATCTCAGGTACATCAGATGATGTGGAATTGATGCTGCGATCTATGGAAAGCAATAAAATGTCTACTGAATCGTATAAAAAATCAAGCGTTGCAAACATTACGTCTTCGATAAAGGCTTTTTTAAAAGAAAAAAGAGTTGACCGCAGAGAGAACGTGCTACAATGGTGGGAACGAAAATCAACCGAAAAACCCATTTTGTATGAACTAGCCAAAATTGCTCTTGCAGTGCCTCCCACGCAGGTGAGCGTCGAACGCCTTTTTTCGGGAGCCAAGTTCATTATGAACGCACAAAGAAACCGTCTGGATGCTGAAAGTTTTTCCGCTGTTATGGTAATAAGAAACAACAGTCTGCTTTGCACAAAAAAAGGATGAAAAGTTCTAAGCTATTTCTTAAAATGCCTTAAATTGCGTTCAGAATAAATGTTAAAGCTTAAAAAGTATTTTTGAAAAAATGATGCGAAAACAAAATTTTAATATTCAAAAACCGTTTCATACCGGTATAACCGTAACCGAAACTTAAAATTAACCGTAACCGTTACCGTAACCGTTATTCGTTTCGGTTGCCAACCCTGCTTGAAATAAATAAAAATTAATTTTTTATTAAAACTATGTTGTTTTTATGTCATGCTTTCCCCTTATAGCGCATTTTTCCAGGTGGGCCATAACTAAGCCACAAATTCTTTTTTTAAATTAGATATCGATTTTCAGATGGTCATAATTTTTTTGTTGTTGAATGAAAGGATATAGTTTTTATGGACAAAAATTGCGTTTTGAGATAAGCTTTAAGACGATATATAGGTGTCTGGATTGTGGACGACTGGTAACAATTTATTGCTCAAAAACGGAACTATGGCCATAACTAAACACATTCCCCTGCATTATTCTGATAATAAAAACGGTATGCCGCTGAATTCCAAGAAACTTTCAACAAAAAGCATACCTAGAAATTTTAATTTGATTTGCTTTAAGCCGGAAACCCACTCAATATCGGCATTGCTTTTGTGCAATATTTAAAACAATCCTGTATTTTAACATAATAGATTTGACAATGATTTCGTTGTTATCTAAGGTAGCCATAAGCAGAAATCGCAACGTCATTTATTCTTCATGTCTCCTAAATGAGTATATATTTTGTCGTTCGGCTTAAAGCTGTCCGGAGGCAATCTGGTAATTAGCTTAATCAAGATTGAGTGGGCGAAAAGGCATTTGCACAACTGCCAACTGTCATGAAATACAAGGCAGCAGTTTCGGAATTGTAACGCTCTGGTTTAATCAGACGTTTTCGTGATTTTACAAAATTTTTAGGAAAATTGTAGCTGAATTAAGAAGCTTTGAAGAATTTCCAGAAGCTTATTTCAATTGCGACTTTTTCTGTCTCCCAGTCTTGTTGGCCTAGAGGCACATTGAACTTTCGACGTTATATCTGCAATAAATTGAAGCAAAAGTAAAAACAATTTTAAATTTTTAAAAAGCACAAGCGTGACAATCAATTATGCGTGCCTTTTTCTAATTAAGCGTACGATGCTGGCATCCATTTTACAGTCAGTAAATAAGAGTTGAGTGAAAGCTGATGTTTTCCAATCGAAATCAGTTCAGTTTGTCCTTAATCTTGAAAATAAGCGCAAAAAAATTTTCCTTCATGAATATTTAATGCATGTAAATAATTTTCTTAAGAATTTTCCCTCAACTCGATTATGTTTTCATGGCGAGAGTTTTCGATTCTCCTTTGACAACATTCCGCGATAATAATTAGACGTAAACGCTTTTCAATGGGCAAAGAAGTTAAAACAAAGTTCAGAGTTTCAAATATTTTTAAAGAAACACCATCAAGGTTGGGACTTGCCCTTAAGGATATTAAATTTAACTGAAACTTGATACTGTGACTTGAAAATGTTCTTTCAAAGATGTTTGCTTTTTAAAGTGAAAAATTAAAATTAAAAAATATTTACAGGCTTTAAATGTATAGAGTTCTTACAGCATTTTCAAAAGCTGGACAAAAGAGTGCTGAGAATTAACTTTTCATTTTTATTTTCAGGGAAAGTTTTTCGTGAATTAGCTCAAAAACTTCTCACAAATCGAATGCAAAGGATTTTTATTACGTATTCAATTTTTCAAGTTTTTTCGCTGCATACTACCCTTCAACATTTCGTTGCCCCGAAGTTATCTTCAAGTATATCAAAAAATTGTAAAAAATGAGATAAGACCATTTTCTGGGGTATATTTTATAGATCTATCGATTTGTTCAATTCTCAGGTCCCTATCTGCCATTGTTTCTGAGATATTATGCAGCCATTTTATTGTATATACACTTTTGATAAAAATTTAATGCGTTATAATACCTTACGAGCCATAAATGTGCATATACTTACAATAAAAAATATATGGAAATTTTGAATAAAAAAAAATAATATTATCTTCACGGATGTATTTGAAAAAAAATATATATATTTGGCAGAATTAAAAAAGAAATTACTTTACTACTTTTTATAATATATGCAGTTTGTTTTCGTCAAATATCTCAAAAATATTTTCAGACGTAGCCTGTAACAGTTATTTTTTTATTTGTGTATATACGAAAAAACGGCACGAGTCAGATTTACCCCACTTGCCCATATACCAAACGCACAGAAGAAAAACATTTCGAAATATATTTAAAATATTTAAAAAATAAAAATCCACTTTTGATTTTCAGCATTCATATTAAATTAAAACAAAATTGAAATATTTCACAGCGTGGATGCTCCTCTCTCTCTCTCTCTCTCTCTCTCTCTTTCTCTCTCTCCTACGAGACATCATTTGAAAGGTTGAATATCATAAATAAATATCTGTGAAAAGTGCGCTTGATATCGCTCTGCAAGCCGCTCTATGTTTGCTTTATTGTTTGCGCACAACCCCTTAAAGGTATCTCCTCAGAAATAAATTACGTTCTGGTAATTTGTAGCTGCTTTCTTTGCATTTCACGAATGCGGCCATTTAGGCAATGACCTGAAATTCAGCTATGGAAGATTCACGTTTGTAGAAATTTATGGCGTGCTGTTGAACATTTGGGCACTTTGCTATAGCAATTCAGTTGAGAGGAGACCTTTTTCGAGAATTTATGTGAATTTACATGTTTCATTAGCCGTGAAAGTGTTGATTGATTTCACACTCATTCCAATTCAATATTCGAGTAAAAATCTTTAAAAAATATTTATTTTAAATGTTTTTCTTGGTGTTAAACTAACACTTCCAATTTGATTTGCAGAGAAGTCTGCTAAATAATTCAATTTGTAGCGCCACAATTTACAAGTGCCAGTTAATAGGAAGACTGCATTGGGAAAGTGTTATGGATAGCATGAGTATAAAAATGATGTCCTACGAATGTGAAACATTAGAAAATCAGTGTAAATCATGTCTGAGCTTTAGAGTCGTAGTTTTCAACTCGGTTTAAGAACATTGATAGTTTAAATTTTCAAAAATATTCTTTTAATCTGTATGCCAGTGTACAATATACATAACTCAATCAAATACAAAATATTTGAAATTTTCATATAAAATAAATAAACCTGTTTGAACTCTCCTGAAGACTATCATTTGAGAGTTTAATCTTTCAATAAGTAAACTAAGTTGAAGACTATGAGCCCTAATGAAAAATATCGGATTTTTAATTAAATAATGAAATTTTTTAATGCCCAACCAATAATATTATTTGAATAAAATTCATAAAGATATATGTACCTAACTATTTTTGGCTTATCGTCCATATAAAAATTAATTCGCAAGGCAATTCTGACGACCCTCTTTCGAAAGCTTTTCAAATACTTTTATATCCATCGTAAGGGGATAGGTGCATTAGTTTTGTTCAGATATTGCTACAGCTAGAACTAAGCTCCGTAGGAATAGGCAAATATATCGTCGCCCGGGGATTCATGTGCTCTACGTGCAAAAAACACATTTCGAGTAAATCGAAGTTGAAGTTTGAAACTATTTTTTTCAAAAACTGTACGATAAGGTTTTTTGTGTGTTTCACTATTAATTTTTGAAAGAATACTTATTCGAAGAGTATATTTTCGAATCTTCGATCTAACGCATAAAAGGGTATTTTATGGCTTTAAAAAAAAACCACTTTGCTCTACACGCCATTTCAAACATATTTCGCTGACAATGTAATACATAGAGCAAAGTGACATTACCCAGCCGGACTTTTTCGCATAAAGGAAAAAATCATTAATGTTTTCACCGATGATGTCAAGGGGAAAGTTAGAGTACTTCTAAATTCTAATTACATTGTCATCAAGAAAAGGTGTTATTCATCGCAATTCTAATGACATTGTCATCGAAAAAAGATGTTATTCATCGCATATCCAATGATATAGTCCGTGTTTCATTTTCATTTCGTATCACTCCCGAACGATGACATTTTCTTGCGAAACAGGAGGTATCCACTCCAATTTCGATGACCAACTGGTGACATGTCCTCTTATGACGGCCAATGCCGTTTGTGTGTAAAATTCATTAGAAAGTTGGTGTAGAAACAGGAGGAGTCGCGGCTCTTATGTCATGCTGAAATCATTGATGGTTTCACCGGGACTTTTCCTGCTGGGGAATGCACAAAATACAAACATAAATAAATATATGGGTACCCAATAAACACAAAACCGAGGACGATATCGTAACGATATCGAGACGAATTCGAGAAAACCGAATTTCTCGATATCGCGATTTAGGCTCGCGACGATATCGAGACGAGTTCGAGAAGATAGAATTTCTCAATATCGTAATTTTGGTGTCGCGAAGATATCGAGACGACTTCACGAAAATCCAATTTCTCGATATCGTTATTTTGGCCTCGCGAAGATATCGAGACGAATTCGAGAAAAATCAAAATCTCGATATTGTGATTGTGGACTCGCGAAGATATCGAGACGAATTCGAGAAAAATGAAATTCTCGATATTGCGATTTTGGACTCGCGAAGATATCGAGTAGAGTTCGCGAAAATCAAATTTCTCGATATCGTTATTTTGGCCTCGCGAATATATCGAGAAGAGTTCGCGAAAATCAAATTTATCGATATTGCGATTTTGGCCTCGCGAAGATATCGAGACGAGTTCGCGAAAATCAAATTTCTCGATATCGTGATTTTGGCCTCACGAAGATATCGAGACGAGTTCGCGAAAATCAAATTTCTCGATATCGTGATTTTGGCCTCGCGAAGATATCGAGGCGAAACATTTTTAGCCCAATAAATACAAAAACGAAGATTATACGCCACAAATTTGTTACGAATTTGAGAAAAACGAAATCCTAGAAAATAGTTTAGTGAACTCGTTGTGAACTCGAAACACATAAGGGAAAAGAATAAAAATAAGTAGGACCTAATAAACACAAAAACGATAACGAGTTCGAATCGAATTCGTAGAGCGCGAATCGCATTAAACGAATACGAATCGAATTCGATTCGAACTCGTTAACGTTTTTGTGTTTATTTGTTTATTGGGTACGAAACTTTAATTCTCGAAGGTAGTTTTGTTAATTTGTTTCCAAATCGGAAGGCGTAATGGGTAAGCAGACTAGAAACATGACTAGAAATCAAGAGGTTCGGTGTTCAAATCCCACAGCCGGTGGATTCAAAAGCGTGGTTACCAGCAATAGAACCGTTTTTTTTTTTTTTAAACCGAAAATAGTATTATAATAAGACTGTTATTTGAATTTTACATTAAATATAAAAATTAATGATTTTTTTGCTAATCGTCCGTTAACGATTCGAGAGCGATGAAATTCTCGATTCGCTAGCGATTCGAGTTAAGGCTCGTTAAATATTCGAGAACGATGAAAATCTCGATTCGCTAATAATAAGTGACTCTCTCACGATATCGAAATCGTCTCGATATCGTCTCGAATTATCGTCGCGAAACATTTTTAAGAGAAAACGATATTGCCTCGATATCGTTACGATATCGTCGTGTTTATTGGGTATTGGTAACCAGACTTTTTGTTACTATACGACGGCTGTTATAATATTAGGCGAGTTCCAGAGTTTCGCGGGTTCCTTTTGGATTTGGTTTTTTGTTTTTTAATCTGCTATGTAGATATGCTATGCATATTTCTTGAACATATGAGTCGTTCACTGGATAAAGGGATTGAGTCTAATTTGACGTTTTTGAGATTTAGCGTGGATACACTTCCTTTTATGACTTTTTTAAAAATTGTAAAAGAAGCGCCAATAATTAGTTTTGCAATTTCAATTTTGAGTTTTGTTGTAAAAACTAATTTTAAAGTCAACGTTAACTCTCCTGTCGTTTTTTTCCATTTCATTCCCTTTATCCACTGAGCGACAAATATGATGATGTCGTACGAATGCCAATGCTTCGCTATTCTTTCAATACCTATATTTTTAACTTAGACTACTGTTTTACTTAAACAAAAAAACAAAAATTATCAACGATGTTACTCGAAGAAAACGGCATGTAGAGCAAACCCAGCAAACATTTACGCTTACTAAACAATTGGAAGTAACTTGCGCCCGCAAACAAAAGGCTTGGATCCAAGTGTTGGAATTTATTTGGAATTCAAGTGTAAATAACCAAAACGGCTCCCTTTTTATTCAATTGGATTTGAGATTGGAAAACATATAATTCCAAGCAATCGAATTAAATATTTTCCAAGCCTAAACAAGCAGTACCAATCCGATGTAGGCGGGTTCAATCCCCGCTGCGGCGAGGGTTTTTTTTTTTTTTTTTTTTTTGAATACTGAGGTAGATAATATAACATTTAAATAATATTTCAAAACTTAGAAGAATATCTAGCTTTCATCCAAACATTTATGAAAAAATTAAAAACAAATTTTTGAAAGCACATGTGTATGCATTACGTTTCTGACGACCGGATATGAACCTAAATTTATAACTGCCAACTTTCTTTCTCCCCTCTAAGTGGATCAAATTTTACCTCAGATACCTTTCTACGTCCCAATTTTTCCACAATCTTTTTTCGCCCGCGACAGGAATCGAACTCGAGCCCTCCAGGTTACAAATCGCAACACGCTCCCATTACGCTACCGAGAGATCTCATTCGCGCGTGCTAGAATTAATATATTAACGTTCGAAAAAATCGAACTGTAGACACCTCGTATGTATGTACGATGTATGTACGGATTTGCGAAGTACTTGAGAAATTTAACGTTTCCCAAACACATTTGGAAAGCGTTTGGGAAATGTTTGCGAATTTAATATAGCACATATATGCTTGGAAAAAGTTTGGAAAATTTCTTGGAAACAAATGAATAGTAAGCACCTTTGTAAAAAGCTGATGCAAATGTTTGCTGGGAAGTGGCTATCGTCAATTAAAACCTTAACTTTGTACTGAAATTTTGCTCTATACGCCATTGAATGGCGTATAGAGCAAAAGAACACAAAAAAATTGTGTTTCAAGGGATATAGAGCAAACTGGCGATGAATTATCTCAGTAACTAGAAGATATAGCAAAAAATGGATTGCGGATTTAAAAAATTTGGCATTGATAATGGGGGATGGCATCCTTAACTCAAATTCGTTAAAATGGCGTATAGAGCACATGAATCTCCGGGCGACGATATATGTACCTATAAATTATTTGAAATTATCTATTTTGCTTAGAGAATGAGTGAAATGCAATTTGACTTTATTTTCATTATATGTACAAGTACACGCAGAGAAAAAATATCACATACCCAATTATATTTTGCAGGGATAACATATTATATGTAATTGGGTATGATGCAATTATATTTTCATAATTGCGTCCAATTATATATGTAATTGTATCAATTGATAAAAAAATAATTTCAATTACATATATAATTCCGTCCAATTAAATATATAATCGGCTGCAATGATGTATGTAATTGTATCGAATTATATACATAATTGCGTCTAACTAAATTTGTGTTCCCAGCAATTTAAAATACATTCTATATAGCAATATAAAAAGGGGCATTCTCCACGATTGGGCGGAATATATTTCACCACGTCATATTCGTGGTCCCCCTGCCCCTTGGAGTGCCTAAGAATTTTGAAAATTCAAACACGTTATATACGATCGAAACTATAAACCATTTGAGAAATATAAGAACAAACTGTAAAATAAATACAATCATATATATAATTTCACCAATGCTTTGAATTGTATATGTAATCAGATTTAATTACATAAGTGTTCAAACGCAATTACATATATGATAAATTTAAATGGAATTATATAAGTAATTGAGTAATTGAGTATTTTTCATTTTCTAATTATATTGTAATTGGATCCAATTAATAATGCAATCGGGGCAAGGCTGCAAGCACATATGTAATTGGTTCCAATTATATTTCGGGAACTTATTTCTCTCCGTGTATGTATCTGATTATTCAATTAGCTTTTGACCTCCTTCTGAAGAAAGCACACCGCATGCAGCTACCACTTACCAATATTTTTATTGATATTTTAGGTAGACGCTTTTAGCGATACGATTTTCGAATGATCTTGAATATATTGGGAACGTTGGTTTCAGTATGCCAAAATTTATAAGTCGTAATCATCAAAATGAGATGAATCTCTCACTTGGCTTTAGCTCAAAGCTACTCTGAGAAAAAAACCAACAACTTTTATTGGTCAAATTAAGATTGCCACTATTGTTGCGTCCCATATATAGCAAGGAGGACACAACAACAGTGGCACTCTTAGTTTCGGAATATTCGTTGTTGGGTACACTTTAACCAATAAAAGTTGATGGTTTCACAATTTTTTGTTTCTGAGAGTACGTCAATTATTCTTCATGCAAATCGAACTAATCAATTGGCTAAAAATACGAGGAGAAGGTAAAGAATCATTTTTACGCATTCCTAAAATTACTTCTAGAATTTACACTTAACAACTGCACAACTATTAAAAGTAATCCTACTTAAACTCATTTGAATTGATAATAAACATTGTAATGCAACACTTGCTCACATCAATCTTTCATTTCGAGATTTCAATAATTTCAGGATAGCATATTTGTTGATTTCGAGTTAAGAATCTGATCCCTTAAAGTAACATTGGTTTTTATCCTCCTAAAAATTGAGGTAAAATAAATACAAAATTCAACAAAATACTGTCACTCTTCATCCTTGCATGTGCAGATTTTTAAATCAATTTTTATTAACCGTTTTGACGGTAGCTGCATCAAAACTGATTAGAAAAGAGAACGAGAATTAACTCGCTTCTGTGACAAAATTCGTTGAATTTGATCATAGATTATTCGACAGATTTCAAAGAGCAACAGAAAATGGACCCACAAAATAACATTTCTAAGAATTTTCCCATTAAGTATTCAAGGAAACCTGAAAAAACAGAAAAAAACTAAACATTTCTGTGGAAATCAAATTGATTTCGAATTTTCTTAAATCGGGTTCAATTTCTTGAGCATGCCTGAGTATTAAAATGATTTCATCTTCAAGATAGGCTCCAGATCAGCACTGCAGTTAAAAGAAATTTGGACATGATTTTACCAAAAAAAAAGCGAAGCATTTATTTCCTCACCAGGGGACACCCGGGTTTGAACCGGGGACCTCTCGATCTGCAGTCGAATGCTCTACCACTGAGCTATATCCCCCGACGACATGATGAATGTTAGCTGCGGTTAAATTCCGCAATCACTTCTTTCTTCCCATTTTTAAGCCAATATTTTAATGAGAACCAAGAGAAATAAGCCGTTATAATTTTTGGGCTCATATCCCTTTAGGAATTTCAATTCATTTTAAATTAATGGAACAACTGATTGATTTGAAGTGACAATTAATTTAAAAAACTAACTTTTTTAACACGGTGTTGTCCTACGGCAAAGTTAATTGTCTGATTCTGGATATCTTTCAAATTAGTTGAAAATCAATTTATTGTAAATTGATATTATTTTAGTTTTTCTTTGAGTGATTTCAAAGTTGTGTCTTGCAAGTATTTTGAAAACTACAGAAAACTAAAAGACCACATAAAATACCCAAGAAATCAGAACACAGATTAGAAGACTTTGTATCGTTTTTCTCCAAACAGAGGGATTTCTTTAGAAATCTAGACATAAGCTATTCAAGTATTAAAATAAGAACCCCTCACAAAAGATTTTTTTCAGCTTCCAACACTTTTTCATTGTATTTGATAGATCCTTGAAAAAGGTTTAGAGTTATTATTAAGAATTATTGGAATCCTTCATGGTATATACAACTGAGGGTTTTTTGATACAAATTTATTGCATACCAATAAGAGATGGCAGTGCCTGTAATTAGGTCTTGAAGTCCTTTCAAGAAGTCCTAGCTCCTAAAATTTTTTTCATTGCTTCTGCCACATTTTTATACCCGACACACTCTGTGTCGAGGGTATATTGCGTTTGTGTGGTAGTGTGTAACACCCAGAACCAGTCGAGATACACCATCTAAAAAATATATAGAAATGATCAGGGTCAACAGGAGAATCGATTTAAGTAGGCATGGCCGTCTGTCTGTTCGTCTGTCTGTTTGTATACAGTTTTCTTATCGAAGGAGTTGAGCTATCTTGACAAAATTTGGCATGCGTGCTCACGGAGAAATAGGTAAGATCAAGTTCGAGAATGGACCCGATCGGATTCTTTTTAAGGGTACCTCCAGTACTAGGATCTGTCACAAAAATCTCAAAACTGCCCCAAAATCTGACCTTTTCTAAATATTTCAACGAAACTTAGAATTTGAGCGTATATTTAAGCCTCCGATTAGAATTCAAAAAAACTAGAAAATTGGGCGTGGGAAAGGGGCGGTTTTCATAAAAAAAATTTAACAAACGTCGGCATATGGGGCCCCAAAATGGCGCTACAAAAGAAGGGCGCCAAAGTATTGGCGCTCATATTGTGAAAATCAAACAAACAGTGTTCTTCTTCTTCTGTTTGTCAGCTGACAGCTGTCAACTTAAATTACTTCGACTCCATGTGAACAGTTGTGATTTAGCTTTAAATGATTTAGCTAAATCACGCGTCTTAGCACTATGCCTGAAAAGCCTATTACCAATCGGTAGGTCTAAACCTGTAGAATCGTTTATATTCGAAGGAACACCCAATTTACATAAACAATTCCATTTAAATTTAATCTTCCTTGATAAAGAATAAATCGGAAGTATACTTTTTGCGATATTTACAAAAAAGTAAGCGAACACTAGTCAGAGCTCAGAAATATGATTTTTTAAACTCATGCCGCCAGTACAATTAACAAAAATATGCCGTTACATTTTTATAAATATTTCCAAAACTAATTCAGATAAGAAGATGAAACAAACGTTGGCTGGTTTCTAATACAATAGGAAATCCAAAAAAAAAATTTTTTAATTTTTACACTGAGAAAAACGTTTTCACAAAACTTTTCATTTCCGTTTTCTGTTGCCCACTACTACATTTTGAGGGTGTGACTCGCAAAATTAAACGAACTTAGCAAATTTGGACCACCCTAGTCACCAGTGATGAGAAATTTTCAAATCTTAAGCCATTCTTTTTA
>CM035809.1:3455795-3477551 GCA_020466095.1 Chlorops oryzae | reverse complement strand
TCTCATTTTTTTTATAAATAACGTCTAATACTCCAAGTTGTAAGGCATGTGCATAGCAGAGTTGTTGAGAAGGTACAATTAAATTTCCGACTTTAACCATAACTGACGCTCCGTCAGTTGTAACTGAAACAACGTGTTTGTCTAAATCAATACCAAATTCCTTCAATTTTTTTCTTATGAGTTCAACGCAAACTGTTGCTGGCATACTTCCATTAATACGAGCAAGTCCAAGATTCCAAAACATAGCACGATCGTTTCCATAAGTATGCACGTTGATGTTAATATAACGTCTATTACAAGACAAAGTCCATTCGTCAAACGTAAGTGAGAACCGATGGTCATTTTCTTTTCACTTAGACAATTCATCACGCACTTTCATTCGAAGATTCAGTCCGTAAGACATAATCATATCTCGAATGGACGTTGGAGATCGAGGCAATAAATGACTTTTTGCTAAAAATAATTCTCGTAAGTCCTTAGAAGTCACGAATACGCTCAAAGGCAATCCATCTTTTTCAGCCATACGTGAAACTCTTTCTTCCAACGAACAACTATTTTTGACAGGTCCGAAATCTTTTGACGCTTTTGTGTCGAAATAAAAGCAGTTGATATTGACTCTTCAGACAAAGTTGATGAACTTGCACTTGATGTCGATGGCGAGCTGTCGGGTTCCTTTTTACTTCCGCTCTCAATGCCATGTTTTGACTTCAAATGTACATGTAAGCCTTTGGTCGATCTAGCCGTGGTTTTGATAATGGACTTACACAATTTACATTTGGCATTCAAACTGTCGTCCGATTTGAGAAAATGCTCCCAAACATTTGAAGCATGCGAAAAACTTTTGTAACGGCTTGTATTTGACATTTTAAACTTAATACATTGATCAAAATAGCTACGATCAATATTTCACGCTTTTAAATTCAAAACAAAAGAAACAGCTGTGTTGACGTCGTTGCCACCAGTTTCATTTTGTCGTAGCAACATCTCACAAAAAATAACATACTTCAAAGCGTTTTTAAGGCTTTCCATTTGTAGTTGAGACAAAATTCTCTCCAATCCCGCGAATCCCGCGGATCCCGCAGCTATAGTCCCGCACAGTGCGGGATCGAAAAATAGCGCGGGATCTCGGTATTTCGGGATCCCGCGATACCGGGATTGGAAGCCCTAGTCTAGAACTATGGAACTAACACCACGTGGACAAAATAACTGAGTTATAAGAAACAACAACAGCTTTTTAAATATTTTCAACTGTCTTCCAAGGACATTAGTTTGCTGATTTTCAATTTTACGTGCTCCGAGTTGATAGCAATTTAATTCTCTTTTCATTTGACAATCTTCCAACGTTCTTCCATGTTCTTTCCTTATGAATTAAGGACTTTCGTAAATAAGCTTCCTTGTTTAGCTAAACCTCCTATCTTAAGCAAAATAAAATTCTCCTTTTTTCTTAATTTCTTTTATCTTAAATCAACTTACATGGTTTTTCGCATGTTGTCGCAGTAGTTTTCAATAAATTTTTTCAATTTTTTTTATTTTAGCGTCCGGAAATTTCGATGAATATGTACGTTAACAATATTATAGTCGCTACAGTCGCGGTATGTTGCTATGGAGTTGGTGGGCCAATTACTCGAGCAATAGGCGAGAAGCGTTTAATGAGTGAGTATAAATTTCAGTTACATTCTATAGCATACTTGAAGGTCGAATTTTATTTTTGTAGTTGGTGGCCTATTCATATGTGCTTGCTTGATTACCAGCCTCTATTGGTCAATTAATGGCACGACCACTTTGATCATTTCTTCATTGTATATATCAGTCATGAGTGTGTCAACACTTTCACTTTTAGGCACCGTTGTAGCCATTTTCCCAACTTCGTTGAGGTAAGTTTAAACAAGTTGCGCTATAAATAATAAGATTAATAAAACGTTTTCTTAGAACAATTGTCGTTGCGAGCTGCCTAATGTTCGGGCGTCTTGGAGCCCTAACGGGCAATATGATTTTTCCGTTGGTTATCAAAATTGGCTGCATACCTCCGTTTGCAATGATGGGAGTTATTGTTATTTGTAAGTAAATATAAATATAATTAACTTGGAACAGTTTCTGTTTGTAGCCTTGAAATTCGAGTTCCAGTTTGGTCATTATAACATTTTTATTTCGTTTTATTCATATTAATGTATTTAATTCATTACACTGTGATAGAGCTAAAATTAACCAGGCCTCAACTAAACGTTTTCCCCCTATTTCGGCCGCGAGGAATATCTCCTATATGGGTGATTATACCTTAATGGTGTTTTGGAAAGAAAATCTTGCGAGCTCTTAAGGAAACACATTCATACATAAATATGAGCCAAAAACTGGAGCGCAAAATTAAGAAAAAAAAAAAGATGCTGTGTAGCTTAAAAAACCAATGATACAGTTTGATTCCCCTTGGGTGATATGGGGGATCGTTTAGTTCAGCTCTCAATTAAAATATTTATTTTAAAGTAGCACATCGTAATTAATAGATATAAATAGATAGATATAGAAAAACTGGCTACGAAAAATTCCAATTAATGGCGTTTGTTAAACTCGATTCATCGGTTTTTAATTGTCCCAATTAAAAATTTCAAACAAATCACGAAATTCGGAAAAAGTTCGTAACATTAAATTTTGAACAAAAATTTGGTTGATTATTTTGTTATTTTTAAATACCAAAAATATTAACACTTAACAAACCGTTGTTTGATTGTTATATCATATCAAACAATGAAAGTATTAGTGCACATAAATATTTTGCTAAAATTCTCGTTAGCTTTATGGACTTGCAAACAAGAAGAGACAAAATAATCAAAAATTTTCTCTTATATGTTCATGATGTTATAATGTATAATTACCTTCCGTAAACTGACTGCAGACTCAAATTTTTATTATGGAATATGTAGATGAGGCATGTTTTCCTCTTTTATTTATTTAAAATATTTGGTTGATTTTTAATACCTTTGGTTGTTGATATTACAAATCGTTTAATGAATGTAACAAAAACTGTGATAGGCTGAGTTTTAACAACGAATTTGTTATATTGATTAACAAAATTGGTTGTATTTACGCACAAAAGTCTTTCTGTGTAGGAATAAGCGAGCACAAGTTTTGAAAATAAATAAATAATAAGTTTCTAATCTTTTTCAATCAACAGGTGCATGCGCCATGACTCTACTTTTACCCACGGCGAAAAAAGGCACGGCTACCTAAATGGACGGACAGTTCTTATTTATAGATAAAATAGAATAGAATTCTTTTCACTCCCCGAATCGGTGCTTAAAATGTTAAAATGTTTCGCTTAACTTTGAGGCTGAAAGTACACATAATTTTAAATTTGAATTTTTTTGAAATCGTGATTTTGTGTGCACTAAATTTAGGTTTTAAGCTAAGAAAATTGATTTAAATGGAAATAAAAAAACTGTCTAATATTAAGAATTCAATCGGGTGTGTCCATATTTGATTTCTTTTTTCGTGATTGTGGCTTCAAGAGCACTGCAACTGGAAATAAAAATGAAAATCCTTTTGAAAATAAAAAGCCTTTGAGCGAACAAAAAGTTTAGTTCAATGTTTGAATCAACGGCTGCATTCATCGAATGGTCAATAAAAATATAGAAAATATTCAAGTATATAGTTCAGATATTTTGCTACGCCATTGTATCTCGCACTTTACTCAAGCATAATCCAAACAAAAAACAAACTTTCATAGCGTTCACCAGAGGCTTTTATGCACTGATAGTGTTAAAACGGAAGTTGTCCATGTCGTCCTGAAGCGAAATATCGAAATTTTCCCCAATGTGTCGTTTGGTTTTGCTCTCAAACATTTTGTTGCAATCTCAATTTAAAAGCCAAAGTTTTCTAAGCTTTGCCAAAGAGTATAGATTCTTAACCATTTTCAATAAAGCTCGGCAAAAACTACAAATTTCCCAGATTGCTATTCGAAATAAATAGAAAAATTGGGACCGTGAAAGAAATTTTAACTTCTGCTTGAGGTGCGTACGCAGAAAATAATTACGGGAGAGGATAAGACACTAAAAAACTTCAATTTTCGCGCTTCTTTGTGATTCCCCGTTCGGAGGTAAGCCCCCATAAAATCTGTTTACGCCTCTGTTCTGCTTTGACTTCTTCGTTTATACAACCAGAAGGATCAAAGAGAGAATATTAGTTTGCATATCACAGCAGCAAGAAGGTCTCACAACGAAAAGGACCTTAAATGAGAATAAATAATCCTGAAAGGGAAATGACAATTTATTCAATAAAAACCATGAAATGAGGAGACTAACGAATTTACCATAACAATTGAGCGGGTCCTCAATGAAAAGGAAAACTTTTTTTTAAGAAATTCATTACTAGAAGAAAAATAGGAAGATTTATTGAAGAATTAGTTTTCCTAGATATGGTATCATATAAAGCACATTTTCCATTAGATATACATATATGAAATAATATATGAAATAAAAAATGTATGAAATATTTTATGAGCTCATTTATTTCAATCAATTCTCCATTCAAGTCGCTTAAATGCTCATAAGGATTTGTGTGTAGAACTTAGAAGCCTTCAAGTGGACGAAAATATTCAGTACGTTATTAGTACGTCTTCTTGAGTAAAATTTTGCAATATTTTTATTATTTGTATCCTCTTTTTATTGTCCTCCAAACATTATTTTCTTAGGAAAATATATTTTAAATTTTTTCCGAAGGACTACGCCGCACAGTGTAACGAACGCATTCATTCCCGCGACAAAAATAGAAGGAGGGCTCGCAGAGTAATGGAATTTTGCGTCATTGCTTATTTCTACCCAATTAAGAAAAGTTTCGAGTTTTATAAAAATTGGCCACGCCCACCACCCACTACCGCTACATACATATTAAGTGGAGCCCCAAATTTTGACTTACTGACTTCACATTCGACACATACCTTACTGGTATTCTCGAACTAAACATAAGAATCGAAAGAAAAACTATAAATATTCATTAATATTGAATTTTTTGGAGAATTTTAAATGTGATTTTAAAAGAAAAATTTTAGGAAAAATAAATAGTTTATTAAAAATAAAATTTGTATGGAAAAGTACATTAATTTACGAAATTTTGTTGTCATGAACGTTGAGTTTCGATAAACAGTTCGTGAGTTATGAATTTAAAAAAAACCATAACCGGAAACTTGGACGGCTAATAACTAAGGGACAAAAACAATTTTTTTTTTCAAAAATTAAGTTTGAAAGGATTTTTTTTACCTCCAAGGCTATCGAATGCCGTATCAATCACTGAAATCTGAGACAATCGATTCAAAAGTGGCCCATTTGTGAAAATTTTACCAATATGTATATTTAATTTCATTGGCTAATTTGACAGATAGACTGGAAAAATATTGAAATTCCTGATTTACCTACGGTTTGTTAAGCAAACCGGAAAAAGTGTTGAAAATATGCATTTTCTAAATCTTCGATTCATAAACACTGGATAGACAAAATCTGTGGTAATCAAACCAAAGATTTAATCAGACTTTAAAAGACCGGCTCAAAGAGTATTAACTTAAAGAAATCATCAAAAGTTTTATTCATTTCGAAACTATAATTTTTTGATTTTTGTCGACGCTCGTTACACTGTGCACGGTCAGTACTAAAGCTCCAGCCACATATCTTTATGCATTTTTTGACATTGAAATACCATTCAAAAAGGGCTTTTGTATGAAATTGCACCGATACAATTGCTCTCAATCAAGCTCATTTCGAATATTATTCTCTCAAAAAAGGATTGCGGATGGAGAATTTAATCAGCAGAAATGTACACATGAAGAAACAGATTGGCAGGTATGTAATAGCTTAAATTTTGCTTTTCAGAAGATTAAAATGCACAAACGGAAAAAATATTGGGATTACGTTTTTTTTTGTGAGGAATTTTGGTATAAGGCGACAATTTTGTATACAAACTGGTAAGTTTTCTTTCTGAACACTATTTGCTCAGATTATATTTTCAAAGAGGTGTTCTTGTAGTCTATTTCATAAAAATATTTCAAAACTATTGCTCCAATTTTTGTAAGCTCTGTAGTAGAGTCAGGACCAAACCGTGCAATGAAAAAGTGTAAAAGCCCGATAAATACTTCCATATGATATTAGAAGCGTCTTCGCATTAAAAACAAGCTGAAGCATCAAACAAGTTACTTGCCTTTCAAGATTTTTTCTTCATTTTTCGTCGATTCAGAGCTCAAAATGAGCTCACGAATTGAGCACATATAAGCCAAATATTACATTCTTTACCCTCGTACTTTGTTACTTAAATTTATGTCGTCGATTATTGTGGCAAGCCAGAGTGCTGTTAAACGGATAAGCCCAGAAAGAAGAAGAAGAAGAAGAAATGATGCAAGCTGCGAGCAAACAGACTGTAATTTAAGACGGCATACTACGTAAAATATGAGATTTAGCCGCAATCGGAAGATTGAAAATTAACGCACGAGTCCCGCTCCAATGCCGATAAATTTATTGACTTCATAAAGTTTCTCTGAGCTTAAATCTTTTCCAGGCGCATCCTTCTCAAGTAACACTATATGGCTTTAATATTTTTTATGAAAAGTTTCTGAACAGAAAGAACAAACATTTTTCTTAAATGTAGCCGGATGCTATTCATGCTTTAAAGCCAAACAAAATGAATTATTTTAAAGCAGGAAAATTAACGTTGAGATAAATGCTAGAATGGTTTTCTGCGTTCTCACTACCCCAAGTTTCCCATGTAAAATAATCATTTTCTTCGGCCAAAAAAGGAAAAGAAGTAAAAACGGGGAAAATAGACATTCAAAACTTTTTTGATTATAAAATGGTAGGAGGAATGTTTGTTATTTACCAAACAGGCAAATGCGCCATTTTAAATCCTGAAAATAATTTCTAAAATACGACTTATATTTTTTTAACATTTTTAAAGGAAGCTCATTTCTTAAAGAGTTCGCATTGTTCGATGGGTCCCTTAATTCGTTTATAGCGGCAGCATGTGTCTTTCAGGAAAAAAAAAACATTGTATAATCTGCTATACTTTTTCGTTTACCCATTTCTTCCAACCTTACTTCCTGACCGAGTTCATTTCCCAAAAATTTTGTTCTCAGATTCATACCACTTTTGCCTTTATTATAATTATGATCAGAGTCCGCAACTTTTAAAAGATTTATTATAAAAATTAAATTTTAATATTTATTTCAAAACTCTTTGAAATAATTATTGTTTTTCAATTTCAAAATAAGTATCGTAAAATAAGACATATTTTCTAACTTTTAAATAAAAATCAAAATGTAAGACTTATTCTCTGATTTATAAATAGATCTTACGATTTAAGAGATATTTTTCAATTTTTATATAAGTATTATAAAGTAAGTCTTATATTGTAATATGTTGAAAAAAATTAGAAATGAATAATTAAATCTCAATTTTTAAATAAAAATTGCAAGTTAAGGTTTTTCTTTTTTTTTAGGTATTTCATAAAAACCAACAACTTTGGTGTATCTCAAGTTTCCGTATAACAAATTATTCCCAATGATTTTTTCGGTAAAAACTCAATGTCATAATTATTATTTTCGATCCCTGCTTATAATATAATAACTTTGAGCCTTCTTTACTAAATTCATTTTAAAAAGCTATATTTTCTGAATAATTAATAAAATTTTGTATACCTTCAATTTACATTATGTGCCAAAAAAATATCAAAGGTATTTCAGTGCCTACTAAATATCTAGGTAAATCAGACAATTCATGTATTCGGTGAAGTCATTATGCATTTTATATTATTAATTATATTTAATTAAATTTTAGTTAAACATTTGAAATTGCTTTTTTGATCAACTCCGCGAAGAAGATTTTAATTTATTGTGGAACAACGAGCAATAAGTTATACATGCCATACATCAGTACACATCTGCGTATACGTGTGCTCTCAGCCAACGTGTTTTTTGCATTACTCATACGCAGTGTGGGACGCTTTGCAGTGACAATGGCTCCATTAACTTTGCATCCATTTTGAGGTGAACGAGTCATCTGAAAAAAATTAAATAAATCAGGAAAAAGGGTTGTTCAACAAATCAGCACAAAACCCCACCAATCCATGAAACAATCAATAAACCAATCGACCAAACAGTTTATCAAGAAAAAACAAATACGGAAACATTCAAAAAAATATTATTTCCAATAAATTTATTGCAGTTGAATTCTTTTCATAAATTGCTTCCAAAAAAAAAAAAACATCTGTATGTATGTACTATGTGAAATAATTCCGATGCTCGCAGTAAAAAATTTTATTCTTTTTTCTGAATATCAGTGCTTCACAAAGCACGTTCTTCGGCACATTGGCCTTCCTCGAGACGCCAGAGTGTGCCGCTTTGAAACATCAATAGCTTGACGCTGCTTACAGACTATTGCATTTAATTGATTTTAGCTCTTGTGATTTTAGCATTTATCGCTTCATTTATCCTGAATTTAGCTTCTTTAAATGCAGAAATAAAATGATGAGTTTTGCTGTTTCATATTGCAACACTTTCCTTTTTGGAGCTAAATTCCAGAAAAAACATGCAAAAAATTTAAATAATTTAACTTCATTGGTACATAAACACAAACCCCGGATAGAGTTGATTTCAACGCGTTTACATAAGAATAACTCCTTAGTTATATCATGCGAGAGAAAAGTTTGTTAAGCACTGCTTTTCATGAGCTTACATGAGCAGTTTGAGGGGATTGTTCTTAACTGGGATGATATAAAAAGCATGCGATATGGGTCCTTTTTTTTATGGAATGCATTGTGAGCGACGCACAGTAAATTTTTATTGCATCACCTGTCAAGCTTGTCATCTGGAATGCGGAAACAATTAGTTTGGAGAAGCACGTGCGTATATTTTCAGAGGAAAAATGTTGACAGGAATTGATTTGTCTCGTGACGTGACAAAATATCTCACATTGATTAAAGTGTGAAGCAATTTTAAGTAAACCGTTGGAATCTATGGAATTTCTGTGACAAGAATTTTTCATGAACAATGAAGCTTAAGGAGAATTTATTGAAAAGAAATCAAAGAAATTTTTTTTTTTTAGAATGAAGGTACTTCTCCACTTGGAAAGTAGCGCGCTTGTAATAAGTATTTTCCTTTCGCTTGCAAAGTAAGGCTGGTCAAAAAGCACTTGCAGCAAGCAAAAAGCCTCCTTGATATAAAGTTTTTGAGCAAGAAAATTTGTTTTTTCAGGAAGTAAAAGCACTTTACTTGCCAAGTGGGGCAGTTCCTTAAGATAGTTGACAGCACTGGAATATCCTCATGAGAAAAAGTTACTAAATTTGGATACTGCTTAGTTCTCTATGTTCTTCCTGCAACTCTTTCGTCCTTAAAGAGTTGAATGGCATAATTGTATTTCACACACAATTACAAGACGTTGTTTGACTAGAATGGCCAAAGAGATTATTTCAACATCACAAGATATATTTCGAAATAAAAATGTAATGTTCATCCATCAACAATTGAAATAATGATTTTAAATTAAGTTCATTAAATTAAATCAATTAATTTAAAATTTCGTTTTTATTGTAGAAGAATAAAGGAATCCTTGTAAACACTGCACACTGGGCTGAATCGCCTTTTTTGGCATAAGCTCCAAATTTAGACTCGAAATATTTTCAAAAATCCTTATATGCGTGTTTAGTTAAATCTCCAGGAACACCGAAAATACAAAAAGAATAATTTTTTTTTGCAGTCTCAGCATCAGGCAGCACTATAAAAACGTACGTTTCTGAGAAGTATTATTTCAGTTCAATGTGGTGTCAATAAAGTTTCTTTTTAGTTGGAATTTATTTCAAAAGGCGGACGTCAAAAATAGAATTCAACCATGGACAGTATAGTGAAATTTATACAGATTTTTATGTTATGAAAAGTTTTACGTATGTGTTCATTATCTTTGTTAATTTAAGCCTTTATGTTATGTAGTTTTTGAGCAGAAATTTGATTAAAAATTGTGTTTTATGGGGAGCAAAACTAGGGAAGATGCTGCGGGATACTCAAACTTTGGAGGCTCAATTATATGCTAAGCTTTGCTCTTTCGTAAAGCATTAATATTTTTTGCGCATATTTGCGGTAATTCAAAATAATTTGATTATTGCAGGGCAAGTCCAGTTTTGTCGTGAAAATTTATTGGCGATTTGTTTGGAAAAAAATAAGAACATTAGAATCTTATTATCACAGAAAAATGAATGACAGACATCTCTTCTACCGATAGCAAAGAAAATCGTCTGCAAATTTTGTCACTATTCAAATTATTAGCACTTTTATGTAATACGAAGCCGGGAAAATAGTTGAAAAATGGGGCAAAAAGTATAGCATACTTTTAGGGTAATGTTAACTATAGTTAATATATGCTTATTTTAATTAACTATATCGAAGTTTAGTTAGCAACAACAACTGCATAAGTAGTAAAAGCATTTTTCAACGAATGAAAAGTAAAAGAGAGGTTGACATTTATCCTATATTTATATATGAAAAAGTCTTTTGAAGGTTTGTGGGTGGCGGGCGTAGCCAATTTTGGTGAATTTCTTACAGTGGACTTCTATTATTTTTTTTTTCAGGTTTGGGTTAAGTTTTACGATTTGAGGGCCAAAAATAAAAGCTTTTAATGAAAAATACTTTCTGGGGTGCATGGGAGGTGGGTGGTGGGCGTGGCCAATTTTGATGAAAAATTCAAATTTTCTTAACATGTATTATCTTTAAACCCACGTGTACCAAAGTTCTAATTTTTTCCAAACATTGTATGAAGCCGATCCACTGTGGACTGTAAGAACCTTAAAAGTCTGATTCTAACAGTAGTGTTTTCTTAGTAGTAGATTTATTGTGATAGTCAAGCTTAGAAATAAGAAATTCACAATGGAAAAAAAGGATGTGACTTTAAAGGATGTCAAAATTTGAAAACGTTCAATAAAAACCTTTTAAAAAACTCCCAATATCGAGAATCTTTGGGGTTAGAAAACCATTAAAATTCATCATTTTCTCTATCTGAGTCAACGATTAAATCATTTTTTTCAGGAGTTTTAGGACTTACCTGCAAAGTGGAGCTAAATATTAAGTACGAAATTTCATAAAATAAGTAACATTCTTCAGCGCTAGACGCTCAAAAAGACATAAACTACGCTCGATTCAGTCAAAATCCTCTCCTCTTTATAACGTTCATAAGAAAGCAGGTGCATTTTAAAATTTGTCACAGCTTTCCTTTTATATCTCAAGGGAACATTTAATGGTTATGCTTCCCACGCAAATAAATAAACCACGGCACGTGTACCGTATTATCATTAGTTGTATTTACGAACTTTTTGCATTCAAGCTGGTTCCATCGCATTCGAGCTGAAATTAAAAGTTGCTTTCATTTATTTTTAAGTGGATTTTAAGTGCTCGCAATCAATTCTACGGGAATGCATTTCAGAGAATAATTTTGCTACATTGCCCTACTGACCTTCTTTAAATGCTTAAGACCAACAGAGAATTCAATCCTTATTGTAATTTCCAAGGAATTCATTTGAAAATGGTGGCACTTGTTGACTGAAAAGATGGATAAATCTTAAGATCTTAATTTTAAGGTATATTCTTATAATTTAATGGGCCTAACTTTTCGAGGACAAAAGGATCATTTTCAATTTTACTTCAATGGAATTGCTGAGGAAATTGAAATGGCTGAGCAGTTCTGTTCGCGTAATAAATGTAGGTAAGCATTGGTATCATCACAATGTCAATTAACTTTGGGCATTGTAGAAGTGCTGATAATACGCAATTACTTGATTTGTATTGCGAAACCTGAGCTTTGATATTTCTGAAGCGAATGGAAGCTTATTTTAATTACTTATGTATAAAACGACAGGTTGCGACTAATTACTTAAATGGCAAAGTCATTACTTTACACAATCGAGCTTTGACCTTTTCAGTAGAATTGATGTTGGAGTTGTTGGTGGTTATTTATCTTGCCTTACAGAGACTCTTTGATGCGTAGGAACAAAACAAATTTTTACCTTTAAGCTCGTAGCAGCCGCAGATAAAGCAAAGTATATAAATATATATTCTTGGTTAGGATTGAAAACTGAACCGTTTTAGAAAAAAATATTTTAAGCTTAGTTTGTATTAATTTTTCTTGAAGAAAAAGACATAGAAAGGAGGACCTCGTCGCACGTTATTTCAATGTTTTTCCCCCCTTTTTTTTCAAGGACATGTTTTTAATCTTCTCAAAGAAGAAAACGACCGTTCACTTGATGCGACCGAAATTGGAAGGGTTGCCCAAATTTTTAAAAGGCGACATATAAAAGGATATAAGCTTTAATTTAGGCCCGACGAAACAAACAAAAACCAGAGAGTCGTCGTTGTTGTTTTGCATGCTAAATCGACTGTTCAATTTTTTATGCAAATTTTACATTTATTTGTACATTAAGATACCCGATTTTTATTTGAATGTATACAGATATCGCACCCTTGCTAATAAATCGGCACAATTCAAAATTTGTTTAATACATTTTTATACCCGACACACTCTGTGTCGAGGGTATATTGCGTTTGTTGGGTTGTGTGTAACAGCCAGAACCAGTCGAGATAGACTATACAAAATGTATATAGAAATGATCAGCGTCACCAGGAGATTCGATTTAGACATGTCCGTCTGTCCGTCTGTCCGTCTGTCTGTCTGTCCGTCTGTCTGTATACAGTTATCTTATCGAAGGAGTTGAGCTATCTTGACAAAATTTTGTATGCGTGCTCACGGGGACATGAGTAAGACTAAGTTTGAGAATGGACCCGATCGAACCATTTTTAGGGGTACCTCCAGTACTAGGGTCTGTTACGAAAATTACAAAAACTGCTCTAAAATCGGAGTTTTTCAACATATTTTGATGAAATTTGGCATTTGAACATATTTTAGGCCAATTAATGTGATTTACAAAAATCAGAAAAATGGGCGTGGCAGAAGGGCGTTTTTCGAGAATTGTCTCCTACTCCCGAAACGCCTATGGGACTTGAACGAAAATGGCACTTATACTTCCTTTGTTACCATAAACATCCTGCCAAAAAATTTTCTGGATTGGTTCATTATTAAGGGTACCTCCAGTTACTAGGGTCTGTCACAAAAATCCGAAAACTGCCCCAAAATCTGACTTTTTCCAAATATTTCAATGAAACTTAGAATTTGCGCGTATATTTAAGCCTCCGATTAGAATTCCGAAAAATTGGAAAAGTGGGCGTGGCAAAGGGGCGGTTTGCATAAAGAAATTTAAAAAAATGCGGAATATGGGGCCCCTATGGCCTTAAACAACTCCTGATATTAAAAATTATTTGAATATGTGTGTCTGTGTCGGGTATTCTATTGTCAGGCTTGCCTGACTATAACACCCTTACTTGTTTTATGTTCGATTGCATTTTTCTGTAGGAAACTCAACACCCAGAAAATTAACGCTTATATTGACAGATGCAGCATTCGATTGAGAGTAATATTAGTTTAGAAAAAATATTATTTCTCCTCAGTTTTAAGAGAGATTGAATGATTTTCGAGAAATGCGAAATTTTGAATTGTGCCGATTTAGTAGCAAGGGTGCGATATGTTTGACAAAAAATAGAAAAATTCATTTCGTTTTTATTAAGAACCTTTTCATCAAAATTTTGCATTCAAAGTGTCGCTTGCAGGAAATGTAACTCTAATAAAATGTAACGCTAACAGCGAATAGAAGTAAGAATTTTTGATGATAATTGATTAGTGTAAAAAAGCCTCATTTAGGGACAAAACCCGTATTTAGCACCCCCAAAACCACCCACTGGATACGCGCCTAAGTTCCACCGACTACCACGCCCAAAAACTTTGATTTTTTCTTATATGTACACAGAGAAAAAAATCAACCAGAAAACTGGTTAAATCAAAAGGAAAAACATAGAAAACTGTTTCAACAAGGAATATTTTTAAATTTAAAAATTTTGCTTGGTGGAAAAAATAAAGATTTCCTTTTGAATCAACCATATTTAAGGTTGAATTGACTGGATAATTTTCAAAAATGCATTTAATTTTTAAGTGTTGAACTAACCACGGACATTATTGAAATAAAAAGATAATTTTTAAATTAAAAAAAATTTTTTAAATACCTACAAAAGAAGAAATGTCAAAACAAATTTTTTTCACGGTCCAAGCAAATGGCCATAGAGCCCTCTGCTGAACATAGCCCCAAAAATAGCCATCGACCATTTTTATTTTGAAATTTTTGTTCTGCTCGAAAATCAAAAGGACTGTGAATAACAATGCGCCCTTTTAAAAAAATCATATTAACGTTCGCTCAGTGTAGGTAATATTGTAATATTGTCAGGACTCTGCTCAGATATCTGCAGAAAAATTAGGATTTCTTGACCATCTTACATTTATGATTTAACGATTTACTTCAATAGATAAATACCTAAATAAGAAAAATCCGGTTGTGTTTTGAAAAAATAATTTTTTTATATAAAAAATTAAGCTGAAGTAGAAAAAAATTTTTCCTCGAAAAAAATGCGAAAAAAATTGGTTAGAATTTTTTTTCTATTAAAATCAGTTACTTCGAATTTGAAATTTAATACAATTAAGAGATTGATTTTGAAAAGGACTTGAAAATTGCGGCACTTTATGGAATAACAATTAGGCAACTTCTAATGGACAAAAAGTTTATATGCTTCGTCGTTCTTCGTCTTCTAGTCAATAAAAAATCAAACGGTGGAGTCTCGTCAAACGATTTATGAAAAAACGTTTGCGAATACTCTCGAGGTCTAATGTCTATTTGTATGCCAAAAATCGTCGTGACAATGTTTGAATTTTTGGAAAAAATAAGTCATTGTATATTCGTAGGGTGTTGTAACTTTCGATCGTGATATAACGTCAATATGACACCAGCCCAATAAAAATATTTTAAATTAAGACTCCAATGTTAAGAACACGATAAATGAATTAATACATGGTGCAATTTGAATAAAAAAATCTGAGTCGTGAAAGAATTTTCGTAGATCTAGGTGAGGTACCCCTAGGGACTGTCAGATTTTAATCACATTTTGCACACATTCATTTCTGAGCAAAGACAACATTCTGACATAGTTTGAATAAAACCGGTTGAGTCTTATGTGTAGCTGCCATACTAAACTACAAGTAGGGGTCAATGAAGGTCCCCAAAGGGGTTGTCTAATTTGGATGAATTTTGGTTTATAACCTAATTCCCTCAGTTTAACTAAGTATGCCAATTTTGATTATGATAGGACCACTCTCTTCTTCTTATTTCCGCAAAATCTATGGAGCGATCCCACAAGGCAGTTGTTCAATCAATGTCCGTCAAGCTCGACCTAAGAACTGTATTATTCTCTTCCTATTGACTTCCCAAAATACCTAAAAATAGTAAAGTTTCAATGGATAATGGTGTGTAGTGTCGAGATTTCATTTAGGGCAAATAGCCCTGTTGGATCCTCCTATTAAAGTGGCACATCATTTTAGCCATAGTTTTTTTTAGTGATTATTTTACCTTTCGACTACAATCGTCATACAATCTTCTCTCTTGAGCTCCACTCTACGCATACGCATTAAGATTCTCTCTAAAGATTCGGCAAACTCTAAATTCTCAGCTTAGAATTGTTAAATTTAGGTGTAGTAAAAAGAAATCCATTATTTTTGCATTTAAATTTGAGGGCTTTATTTAAGATAGTTAGAATGACCCGATTTAGGTCAAATATGCGCCGTTTTGTTCGATAACTTGTTGCCATTTTAAAGGTAATTTCATTATGCCTCTCTCATAGAAGCCCTCGTTCCTATTAGCAAAAAATTGAGACAGTCGAATTTCAGAAGCCTCTCTTGAAGCGAATGTTTCACCAGCAAAATTGTTCGCCATGGACAGGAACAGATGGTAATCACTTGGTGCCAGGTCCGGACTTAAGGTGGATGCAGAAGAACCTCCCAACTAAACTCCCGGAGCTTCTGGCGAGTCACTATCGATGTGTGTGGCCTGGCGTTGTTCTGATGGAACACAATTCCTCTCCTATTGGCCAAAGCTGGCCGCTTATGGGCGATTGCTTCCTTCAGACGGTAAATTTGTTGACAGTAGAGTTCCGAGTTGAGTTTTGCCGTATGGGAGCAGCTCATAGTAGATAATTCCCTGCCAATCCCACCAAACACACAGCAAAACCTTCCTGGCCGTCAATCCTGGCTTGGCCACCGTTTCCGCCGGTTCACCTTTTCGACCACGACCGTTTTCGCTTGACGTTGTCGTAAGTGACCCACTTTTCATCACCAGTCACAACCGCTTCAGAAATGGGTCGATTTTGTTGCGGTTCAGCACGATTCGCAGATGGAAATTCGGTCTGTGAGGTTTTTTGCGTTAACTCGTGTGGCACCCATACATCGAGCTTCTTTGTGTATCCAGCCTTATTCAAATGGTTCCAAACGGTTTTTTGTGCAATCTTTAGCTCTTTTGCAATCGAAACAGTGCTAACATGACGGTCGGACTCGATTTTCCATGATTTTATCGACATTTTCGACAATTGGCCTTCCAGTGCGTGGTGCATCCTTGACGTCGAAGTTACCGGAACGGAATCGACGAAACCAAAATTGCGCATGATTGGCTGTTACAGTATCAGGTCCATAAACGCATTCACATTTTCAGCCGCCTGGCTTGCTTTTTCTCCCTTATCGAAAAAAAACTGTAAAATGTAGCGAATTTTCTCTTTGCTGATGTCCATCTTTGACAAGCTCTCAAACAAAACTGAATCAATCAATCAAAAAAGTGTCAAAAAAGCTTTTTTAGTAGGAACTGTCATCTTTCTAATGCCCCTAGCGGAACACGATCGGACTTATACAACGCGAGATGCAGATAAATAACGCCATCTATTGTAAAAATAATGGATTTCTTTTTACTAGACCTAATATTATGTTCTGTAAACATATTTTTCAAAGCTTATTAAATATATTCTTTGATTTCCACTCCAAAATCTTTAGCTCATTCACAGAGCTTTATGAAAACCTTTTTTGTCCCAAGGAAGATATTTATTTGGAGCATTTATTTACGGATACTTTAACTTAATTGAGAAGAGCGAAGCTTATGAATACCTTTTACAGCTTATTGTTGATACTCAAGTCAATGTTATTTTTAAACCAACTTGAGCTGAAATTTCTTGATTTTTTTATAACAAATAATGAAAATGTGCTTGTTCTATAATTTTTTTGTTTTTTTTTTTGCAAATTCATTTTATATGCAAATTGCTTTCTATGAAAAAGCACACTTCAACTCTCAAGTTCATTTCAACGTGATAAGAAAAAAGGCAATATTCCACGCAAATGCCATCACGACGCAATTTAGTTAACCTATCAGGAAAAATGTTAGCTACACATTTCCATTTATTTTAAATTTTTTGGGAAGCCAGGACAATGTATTTTAAAATTCATAGGATATAAGAGGACATTCGAGGATTCAATAAGTATTATGAGGTGTTTTTTAAATAGAAGTTAATTGCAGTATATGATATTCATTCAAGCCATTGTCAAGAATAGGCCCTCCATGAGTACGTATTTTCACGTATTCAAGCACACCCATTTGCTGTTGAATAGAACGTGTAGTTATTTTAAGCGATAAGAAAAAAGAATAATAAATTCATCTCGCTTATGTAATGTTACGAAAAGAACGAAAATGAGACCAAAATTATAGTGATTGAATTGCAGGGAGATTTGAGACAAAAGTTTTGAATAATTACATGTAGAAAATTCCGTATCTTGAAATAAGCTTTTTCAAATCAGAAAAAAATGCTTTTTCGAATGGTTTTAGATATGGTTGTATTAGTTGTGTTTTGGAGTCCTAATCTAAGACAGAAAGGGTTAGCACTATAAGCATAGTGATTCTGCCCCGGAAGCCGATTTCAACTTTAGTTGGTTTACTGTTTAGGTAAACGTACGAAGTTTAATTTTCGGAAGATTTTGCTCTCGATCTCCTTAGTCCTTGAATATCCTTAAGAAAGGGGGTTTTTTAGAGAAAATTTTAAAAAAAATCATATCTAAGACAACTATAAAGATAGAATATTCATTTAAAAAACTTTATATAGAAAATTACTCAGAAAATATGAAAAAAATATTTTTCAGGTAATTTTGCTAAAACCAATACATGCTCCCATGGAAGGATATATTTCCATGACAATTTTTTTGTTGTTCGAGATGTGCGACTATCTCAATTAAAACTCTCAAAAATAGAACTTTAGACCAGGATTAAGTGTGCTGAGTTTCAATACGCTCAGGCACCTAGAACATCCTTAAAAATGGCAAGTTAAAAAAATGTTGCATACTTTTCGGGTATACCTGTGATTGCTATGCATGAATATGATTTTCAGTCTAGTTATTTCATGAGAATTTGTGTAACAAACAACAAAGAATAATAAAAAATTGCTTAATCCTAGAGAAAAATCTAACCGCAGTCCAAATATTCCCTAATTCCACCGAAAAATCTTACCCAAATAAAAATTGCAAAACAACTAATCTATGAAATATTAAACAACGCAATAAAACCCGAAAGTGAACCAAATCAATCTACCTGTCTCCTGCAACTGGAGAAGAATTCATCGCTGCTTTTTTAAAAATACTAGAATTATTTAATCTTCCTCACTGTCTGAATTTATTACAACTGTGACTTCAGTTTCATCAAAAATGTTTGTTAAAATTTCAGCGGGCTTAAAAATACGTGATAAATATCTAGCATACGTAAATAATAAATAATTGATGCTATGTGTGAACAACATCCTACAGTTCGTTTGCCATTTGCACAGTCACAGGCATAGCGTTTTATGGCGTCCAAACCTTCCTCGTTAGGCATGTATTCTACGTAGCATCGATATTTCCTTGCGTTATATGACGAGATTGTATTTCAGTCTGAATTTATTTGGAGACTCCTTCATATATTGAATTTTAGGACTATCTTCTTCGCCGATTAACTCCGCTAGGTAAGAAACGGCCTGGTTTAAATGGTATGTTCCTGTGAATAGAATTGTTAAGTCCTTCTCTGAAAGTTTTGGAAAATCCTGAACATTCAATGCATTTAATGGTTGAAATGCCGTTCTTCTCCTGTTCCAATTATTTTCCTCAGCTTCTATACTTAGAGTATTTTTTGGTCCCCATTTTCATAGTTATTTGATCAACTATATCGTCCGCTAGATTCTTATCTGACTGCAAACGTTTTCCATATTTATTGTGCAGGAATCCTGCAATCCTGCTGTGGACCTCACCTTCGGTAACATTTTATTGTCGAGAGTATGGTGTAAAAATTTTGAACTTCTGACCAATCGTTCCGTGCACCGCTTCAACCACCCACCTTAATTTGGTTACTTTACGCGAGTGGTTCGATTCCTCAGTTGTCAATTTTTTTTCTTCCCTTTAAAAGCTGGCATAAGGGGGATAAAGCCTTCGTTTTTTAAATCTTCCGTAACATCTCTAAATCCGCGGTCGACCAAAAACATGTCTCCTGGTTGCAACAAAGTTTTCAGTCCTTCTGCATCCTCTAAAATTTTCTTCATAATGGTGGCATCGTTGTTTGTGCTGTAGAACGGTCCGAAGAAATCAACTATATAGCCGTTGGTGCAGCAAACAGTGAATGGCTTGCATAAAGGTACTTTCTTTTGAACCGAATATGATTTCCGTTGATATGCGTTGTTCTGGCTCTTCTGATGTCGTATATATGTTCCATCACAAATAAGCATTAGCTCGTGTTCGATGTTATACAGCTTTTTTGCTATATATGATGTGTGTTTGTTGATGATGTCCTCCCGCGATAATGCCTGTACTCCAAAATGGTATGGTAGAACATCCGTTGTGAAACATCTAATTATTTGGCTGCAGTATTTTGATACCAATTGCTCGCTCTGTAGACCTAAAATGCTCGAAATAAGTCTGTTGGAATTACCCGTTGTCATTTTAATAAAAAGACAACTAGAGCTTGAGTTACAGTGCGACTGCAAGAAGTTCGCATTGATGTAAACATATCTCTAAGCTCGATTATATTTTCCCAACTGAGTCCTGTGAAAACTTTTAGCTGCTGCTCCGGCATGGAAAAATCCACAATCTGGTCAACAAGCGATGTGTCCGCTCTCGCTGAAACTTTTCGTAAAAATGTATGCACTTCTTCGGGGCTGAGCTGACTGGTGTTTGAAAATGCTTGTAGTAATGGCACTTGATCCTTGTAAAAAATATTCCCAATTAGATGTGTATCGCAGCAGCGATCGCCATTTGGTATAAATAAGTCGCGTTGAATGAAGACTTGAACTCTGGCGTTTTCCGGAATTGTCTTCAAATTGTTAGTAGCTTTGCATAAAATACAATATTTATGCGTAGCGACAGCCCTTTTGATCGGCAATTCCATGACGTTTTCACATCCATCGGTGTCACGAATTTGATAATAGAATTCCTCGTCGCTGTCCTCTTTTGATGAATTTTCCAAACTTTGGCTTCCTTCAGATTGCATGGTTTTCTGATATCTTCAATTGTTTCCTCAGCTACGGCACTCCCTTGTGGCGATGGTTGTTCGGCTAATTTGTGACGGGTACAACGTCTATAAGGCAAAAGCCGACATCTGTTGCAAAGAACGTCTCCGACATTCATAGGTTTTTCGATAACTTGAGAATAGCGCATGGCTTCGTCCTCTTTCTTAATTTTTTTTGTTTGTTGTTTAAGGCAAAGCAAAACACGGTTGCAGTTAGCGCATCGAGACATTCTAAGTGTTTGAGTTGATTAGTGCGATTAAGACTATGAATGCAAATAGAATCAATTTATATTATTGCATCTTTATATTTATGGTATTGGGCTTTCAGGTTGGAATTTTAAAAAAAATGCAGGGATGAATTCTTCTCCAGTTGCAGGTAGACAGGTAGATTGATTGGTTCACTTTCGGGTTTTATTGCGTTGTTTACATTTTCTAATTAGTTGTTTTTGCAATTTTTTTTGGGTGATTTTTCGGTGGAATTAGGGAATATTTGGACTGCGGTTAGATTTTTTCTCTAGGATTAAGCAATTTTTTTATTATTCTTTGTTGTTTGTTACACAAATTCTCATGAAATAACTAGACTGAAAATCATATTCATGCATAGCAATCACAGGTATACCCGAAAAGTATGCAACATTTTTTTAACTTGCATTTTTAAGGATGTTCTAGGTGCCTGAGCGTATTGAAACTCAGCACACTTAATCCTGGTCTAAAGTTCTATTTTTGAGAGTTTTAATTGAGATAGTCGCACATCTCGAACAACAAAAAAATTGTCATGGAAATATATCCTTCCATGGGAGCATGTTATTGGTTTTAGCAAAATTACCTGAAAAATATTTTTTTCATATTTTCTGAGTAATTTTCTATATAAATGTTTTTAAATGAATATTCTATCTTTATAGTTGTCTTAGATATGATTTTTTAAAATTTTCTCTAAAAAAACCCCCTTTCTTAAGGATATTCAAGGACTATAGGAGATCGAGAGCAAAATCTTCCCGAAAATTAAACTTCGTACGTTTACCTAAACAGTAAACCAACTAAAGTTTGAAATCGGCTTCCGGGGCAGAATCACTATGCTTATAGTGCTATACCCTTTTGTTTGATAAAGGGTATAGCTTACGTGACCAACTTTTTTCGACCAAAATGGAATTGCATGTGAAAATTGGTACCAAGATATAAAGAAAACAATACCATCAAATGTGTATTTTATTTATTCGACTAATAATTTTTTTCATTTTTATCTGAGTAATTTTTTTCAAAATT
>CM035809.1:3419424-3455695 GCA_020466095.1 Chlorops oryzae | reverse complement strand
TAAAGCAAATTCCATTTTTATTTGCAATTTCTCGATGATATAGTATATCAGATATACCTTGCGCGTTTTTTATATTTCAAACTCCCAAGCCGGACATTATCGCATGCATGTAATGAAAACAGCGGCCGTATTCTAGAAAAATTCATTAACAGTAAGGATTAGTAATGCGAGTAGCCGCAGTATGAATTTTCACCACTTCGGAAGTAGTGCAGAAGTAGTCCACTTTCCGGCTGGGTCATATGACTTTAGTAAACCCTAACTCGCTCAAAGCTGATATGAACGCTTTGAGTTAAGGTATCGGGTTAATAACTTAACCCCTATAGTGAGAAGATAGCATAAATGTCCTTCAAAAAATCTGAAAAAATTCTCAAAATCTTTTTAGGCAATTGTCTTTCGAATTCCGTGTGGACATTTTAATATTAAAAAAAAAAAATTTCGGACACCCTAGTACTTATTAGTAATAAGTTATATACATACACTTGAACGGGGTCTATTAATATCACCAGAAAAATGAATAAAATAAAGGACAATCAAAGGCCGATTAATTACTTTCCCCAAACCGCCAAAAAAAAAAGGACATGTCATTTTAAAAAAGGACGTTTGGTCACCCTATTAAATGCCTTTTCCTACCTAATTTCCTAAAAAATCAACACTGTTGAGTTTTTTTCTGCTATTTTTATTTCCGCTTCATTGCTTTCCTTTGTCAATGGCTCTTCTAAGCGCTGTGTCGAATGCTTGCGTATACGTTCGATCGCGTGTTAGCGTTTGAGTGTGTTATAAAATTTGGGCTCCTTACCTTTTCAGACGTTGAACGTCCTTTTTCATTGTATAAAAACCTTTTAAGCGAGAAACGCCAACATTTTTAGAACGAAGTTCTTTATGAAACGATAGCGACAGGGGACCTAGTCGAGAAAAAGTGAAAAACCGCTATAAAATCCGCGTTACCTAAATTGAAGTTCGCAAAAAAGGGTAAAATAACCTTTGCAAAAAGAAAGAAATATACATATATTTACATAAAATGACTTGCTGATGCGGCCGAGATATTATACTTTTTTAGGCGACACTTATTTCCGACGATATCCCGAAAAAACAATTAATTATTAAATTCAGAAACTACACAGACACACACAAGCTTAAATGCATTCAAACAAAACAAAACAATATGTGGTGCTGCCAGACTGAACGTTTTCAGAATAACTCCAATTAGTAGGTTTTTGCAAATATATAAGGGCATTTTAGGTAACTTATAATTTTTTTGCGCTATCAAAGTATACGTCAATTCGTACATAATTAAAACATATTTAAAATCATCGTCTGTACTCCGTTGGCTGCGGATGTAATATCGGTGTGAAAAATATCGATACTTTAAAACATCTTTATGTATGAAAATTCGCATTTTCGAGACTATCTCATTTGCGATGGAAAACCCTTTACACGTATGCTTTTTCAGTTCCAGTATATTCTGCTTATCTAACTTAGCAATTTGAGGGCTCAACGCTGTTAAAGTAAATTGAAAGAAGTAGTAACGAACTCACTATTTTGAAGAAAGGAAATCAGAGTTGAAATTTCGATGACAGGTTGACAGAAATATAGGAATGTGTGGACTAAATGCAACCCTGTGAGTCCGATTACTTGTAATAAGCGTATGCGTTCAAGTAGCGAAAGTAAGTCAAAGTACTTATTTGTTTTATACCCAGCGTAAGCAACGTATATTACGGTATCTTGTAACAGCCAGAATTACGCTCCGTAGATATAGACATATATATAATATATATATTCTTGATCAGGATCAAAAATTCGATTTGGACATGTCCGTCTGTCCGTCCGTCCGTGTCCGGATCTCCTCCGAAACGGCTGGACCAATCAAGTCGAAATGTGGCACACAGGTATATCGGGGTCCGAGTATGATCCTAACTAAAAATGGAAGACATCCCCTCACTGCCACGCCCACAAATGAATTTAATGTGTTTTCAGTAAAATGCTTGTAACTTGCGAACCACTCAACACATTTCATTGATATTTGGTGTACTGGTAAACTACAAAAAGGGACATATCCTGGAAAAAAATGGACGCCGCCCTCCGTGAGCCACGCCCACAAATAAGAGCTTATCGTAACTTGTGAAGTAAAAGGCGTAGAAGCTTCAAATTCGCAACATAGGTTGACCAAGACGAATGAAAGGTGAAGGAAAAAATTTTATGAGGCCCGGCCACTGCCACACCCACAAATGGAGAATTTTCGTAACTTCCGAAGTAAAAGGCATAGAAGCTTCAAATTCGCAACATAGGTTCAGCAAGGCGAATGAAAGGTGTAGGGAAATAATTTATGTGGCCCCCCCACTGCCACGCCCATAAATAGAGAAGCAAAACATAGTGCGCTCATAACGTCGGGATGCTGGGTATTTAAAAGTCGGGCTTGACCGACTTTAGCTTTCTTACTTGTTTGTTAATAAAATTAATATTTGAACGGCGTTCTTTTAAGAATTCAAGTGTTGTTAAACACATTCTGATATGTTACTCAAAAATACAGCAAAAAATTTCGGGAGGTGCGTTTTTCGCTTAAGTGCATAAAAATTGTCTGGAAAATAATTGAATGCAGCTAAGCAGAATATACTGTATCGCATTTTCGCTTGTGAAAAACAGTTGAAAACAACAAACAGCCGTCTTGTATACATATATTTTTCGATTAATAAAAACAATTGAGTTTTGCGAAAAACCTTGCTGCGAATTATATTTACTAACATTTATAAATACCATAATGAACTTCGTTCTTATCTGGTGTCCTATGACACAACTCAACTTGTTTGTTTGAAAATGTAAAACAACATTTAGTCATTTATTTTAATAAGTCCACTGAATAAAAAATAAGTTTTAACTGCATATTTTTGGGACTATTTTCCTTGTTTTTTTGAGCTTTTTATAGCGCTTATTTTTGGGTTTTTTCGGGCTTTTTTACTCACTCTGATGATAAGTTTCGATGAATTTGAAATTTCAATACGCATTGATAAGAACCAAAACTTTGATGAATTGCTTTTCTCGATAATTTTAAGAAACTTATTGTTGAGTCCAAGTCCAAAGAGTATTTAAACTATATGTTGTATATTATATATTAAATACTCTTTGCCAAGTCCAACTTGTCGGCAAAAAGTTATTGCATTTGAAGGCTCATTAAGTGTCTAATTCCCATTGCCGAACATTTTGAGGAACAGAAACTGTTAGCAGCCTATCAAAATGTTAATAAAAATGTTGCCGCGTCAAATTTATCATATGACAAACTTATTGCAGAGCTCTGTTAAGAAGATAGCTCCTTTGAGCTCCCGAAAACTTACTTCAGTTAAAAAACTGTTACTTTAGGCTATCTAAACCAACAAGTTGTTGTCCTGTTAAAATAAGCTAAACAGAAACATTTAATGAGCAGAGGAATACTGTGAGAGGATGCTGCTACATTAAAATTTAACAGAACACCGTGTATTCGCAGTCATGTTAAGAAATATCCATCAAATTTTTAATCAGTTGATATCGCAGCTTGGTCGGAATAAGCAATGCGCGCGAGCTAAATAGGAATATTCACTTGCTAAGGGAATTCAAGTTGTCAAAAATCTTAACAGAATCGATTCAAGGAATTTCGCTTTCATAATTGTCGTGGTGTGATTTTTTTTTGAATATATGTATTATTGGCTTCTCTTATTATATTAGTGCAGCAATTAAGTGTGACTTTCGAATAAAGTTTCCAAAACAACCACCCAACCAAAGTACAAATCCGGCGTGAAAATCAAGAAGAATCGAGCTAACTGCTTTTGGTGACTGTGGAGGTTTTAAAATCTTATGAATGATATAGGCATTAATTGTTAAATTCTAGTGTCCAAACAAACTTAGTGAATGGATAAAAATGTTGGAAATAATGTCGGAATTATTTGTGAATTGGAAATTGTTAGCGGTCCGAAGTTTTCAACGTCAGTTGAGTGTCTACTAATCCACTTTAACGAGCTTAAGCCGGAGTGAAATCCAATTTCTCCAATATCATTGGGGATAAGAATAACTTGAATAATTGAAATGATGACAAGCAAGTTTTGATAGTTAGCATCGATTCTTATCATACCGAAATCTTGTAATGAAACATTTTATATCTTTTAAAAAAGCAGCATTTATTATATATATATATTATATATATACTATATATATTATTTGATGCCATGATAAATTTATAATTGAAAGATTTTGAGTATATGTGAATAAAAAATGGACAGGAAACACTTAAGTAAAAGAAATTCTTGTTGGCCTTTCCTAAAAGACATGCGATTTTCTCCTTTATCGAGAACTCCTCCATTCATAAATGACTGCCATGATCTCTTTAATTTAAGAGCAGGAGTATTTGGCTATGCATTCATCTTGGACAAGTTTTCTTGCATTCACCCAAAATCCTGGCTCTGAGAAAGTTATATATTAACTGCAAAATTTAGTAATATTTCTACAGATTAAGTTTGTATTGTATTTGCACAATGTTTAAGAACACATTGCCAAAATGGGTAGTAAAAATAATTTTTTCTACTATCAGCCAGAAAGCTTTGCCACTTTGAAATGGAGCCATATTTCCCAAATATTAAAAGAGTTTTTTTTATATAATAAAAAAGTTTCTTAAAGAATGAGATCCTAAAAAACAACTTCACCCACACCTCAGTTTTTTTTTTTCTGTATCCCGTGGAAGCGCATTTGCAAACATAAAGACATTTTCTTTTATTGCACTCTTAAGGATATAAAATGAAAACGAAAGTCATTGCAGAAATGAGCGCCTCAAGCTGAATGAATGTCTCAGCTGCGTTCGACTTATTTAAGTTAATTTAGGCCATATGGAAATATTGTTCCTACAGCGCGTTAGAAATTCCCTTGGGAAATCGCTGAAGGATAATAGCTTAAGAGTTTTGAGAAAAATGGAAAAAGTTTTACTAAATTACTTGAGCTATAAAATGTTTAAGAAAGTTGAACCTAATAACATGTTTCTATGATAAATTTTTAAAAAAAAAACATAAGTATTAAGAGAAAATTAAAGGCATCCAGAGGCAATTTTTGTTGTACATTATGAGTGCCTAAAACCAATTACGCTTCCTTATTAAGTCGATCAAAATTCAACTCAAACTTCAATCACAGGATATCCAAGCACATTAGCAGTATTATAAAAGTGAAGTGCATTGAAATTGATTCATTGTTCGCAAAGGGTCTGGCGGGTTAAGCAAAGGCATGCGGCATCATGAATAGAATTTTTAAATTTTGTTGATTTTTCGATAGGTGACATTTAAGAACACTGTGAAAACTACTTTTTAGATCTTTATTTTGAACGGTCCTTGAAATATCCTTGAAAATCCTTTTTTAATAAGCCTTTCTTCAAAATTTTATGTCTCAAAAACTAATTAAGATAAGAAGATGAAATAAACGTTGGCCGATTGCTAATAGAACAGGAAATCAAAAAAAAATTGTTTAAAAATTTTTCCACAAAACTAAAAAGATAATTTCAACAATTCTTTTCAGTGTATTTCCAGCTTGCTGCCACTCTACAAATTTTTTTTTTAAATACCTCTATGTTTTTGATTTCATTTTAAAAAAAGTTTCATTCAATTTAAATGGAGCAACAGTGAGTTATTCAAAAAATTACAAGTGCACATAGATGCTCTAGTACTAATCATCATCACAGGTGGCTCTACAACCCTTGTCGGGTCTTCGCCTGCTGTAGCTTAAGTCTCCATCTTTTCCGGTCCCGTGCGCTCGTTCCCCAGGATCGAATACCAAGGATTTGCGCATCTTGATCAATTCCATCAATCTATCGTAGCTTGGGGCGTCCTCCTTGATCGGTTTTCTCTGCATTTAAAAGTTTAACATCTCCAGAAATAATTAAGATACAAAGATGAAACAAACGGTGACTAATTGTTAATTTGGTCAGTCCATTATTAAGGGTACCTCCAGTACTAGGGTCTTTCACAAAAATCCCGAATCTGCCTCAAAATCTGACTTTTTCGCAATATTTCAATTAAAGTTAGAATTTGAGCGTATATTTAAGCCTCCGATAAGAATTGCAAAAAAAAAACAAAATAAATGGAAAAGTGGGCGTGTCAAAGAAGCGGTTTTCATAAAGAATTTTAACAAAAGTCGGTATATAGGGCCCCTTATGGCCTTAAACACCACATGATGTTAAAAAATATTTAAAGATATGTGCCTGTGTCGGGTATTTTATTGTCATAACACCGTTACTTGTTTTTTTTTTAATATTATGAGCTAAAACCTACAAAGTGAGTGTCACGCGTGAGACCGTATTCATGGATTCGACCGTAAAGAATTTATGTTAATAAAATGCTTCCATTTAAGACAATGTTAGCCGTCGAGACAACTACAGATAATGCGAACGAAGACAACTTTCCTAACGTGTTGCTATAAAATGTTGCTAACGGAGTACTGAAAAGCGACCAAAGGCTCAAGATAAAATTTTTAAAAGTATTTTGATCTAGAAATGCGCTATTTTTCCTTATGTCATAACAACAGGTTGCCGCTCTGTTAAAGTTCATTTAACAGAAGCCTTTACTGAGCATGTGCGCTTTTCCTGAGAAAAATGCTGTTAAATAAAATGTTACCAGACGGCCGTCTGTGGGCAGCGAAGTTACGGAATAATCCAATAAATTTCAAGTCAGTTGTTGTTCAAATCGCATCGGAATCAGTTTGAATCCTCGGATATAACGGTCATATAACGGCTTTATACAAAGTGCTAAGATTGTTCAATCGTAAAAGGCATAAAAAAAGCAAGTGATTTGATTATTCAAATTAATCGTCGGGCACAGAAATTTTATGGTGTAATTGCAAATTTGCATAAATTTATGCCCTTTTGACTTCGGGTGGTGCAAAAACAAAGTGCGGTATTTGAATAATGTATGTGGAGCATACATCTTCTAAATAAAATTATGAATGAGGCACAAAAGCTGAAAGCAAAAAGAGTAATTCAAGATTTGCATTCATTTCATGAGAAGATTTATATTTTTCCCAATTAAAAAGTTTTCTGCTCATTAAAACAAAATTTTGTGGCATAAAAAATTGAAAGCTTGAAAAATGATCTTCGTGTTCAAAGTAATTGAAAAACTGTGAATCCAAGTGAACAAAATGTCGGAAAGTGTAAACACGGAATTATTAGTGAATTGCACAATATTAGCGGTCCAGCGGTTTCAGCTTCACACAATCGTCAACTCATCCAGTTTAACGAGGTTTAACCGGACGGAAGTTGTTGATTTACTCTCAGATATCATTGAGAATAAGGATAATTTGGATAATATTAACGATGCAAAGTGAGTTGAAGAGGTTCTTGGAAAATTTTCTAGAGGAAAGAAGCATTCTACTTCTAAAAATTTCAAAACTCTCGAAGTGATTTCACACATGAGCACGCATGATAATAAACTCTAAATAGATAATTCACTCAATCGAAAGTTTCAACTCAAATTGAGAACATTCAACTTTTAAGGAATTTTTTTTTTTGCGTGAATTTCGAAGAAGCTGCTCATGTGATTTTGTATGTTGCCTTGATGACTTGGTTCTCACAGAAGAACTCAAGGGAAGATCTGCCTTAGAGGGCCCAAAAAATCGTTTTTTGGAGATTTCTTGGGGACAGAAAAAAGGAGCAAGAAAGTGATTTTTAAATGATGTTTTGTTGAAATTTCTTAAATGAAAATTATTTGTAGTCAAATACACTCAATTCTTATGCACATTTGTGCAGCACCTTAAAATTGTGCTTTCCAATCGGATGATGAAGAATGTAATTTTTGTCGGAAATTGAAAAAAATGGAACATTTTAATCTTTATATTTCTTTCTTCTGGATGAACTTAGAAAAACCCAACAAAAAGTTAAATGGAATATTTGTGTACGGTTTGAAGAAAATTTAGTTATAAAACAATCATGTTTAAAATTCTTAATAAAAGTTGTTGGAATTATTACTTTCGTGAATATTTTTAGTTCCTAAAGAAGAAAAGCAAACACGTCTTGATTTAATTTGAATCGATCGTCTAAATGATTTGCAATCACGCCGGCAAAATGAGCAAAATTTAAAAAAAACTTGAGAAAATGCAAATGGGCAAATGCAGGCGCACGGGACGCTGCACAGTGATTTGAGACCATACAAAAGGAGTGCTCTATATAATTTGGTACATATGTTAAGAGGAACTTCTGGTCTAAAGCACGAAAATTATGGGTATTTTCATGATTTTTTTTTGGTATTAAGCCAAATTAAAAGCGAGTTTTTTAGTTTGCAGGCTTAATTTCTTATTTATTGACAACCCGAAAAAAATTTTGATGAATTTTTTTTTTGTTATTTTTTTGAATTTTAAAAGTGGCGTCGAGATCTTTGAAAAAGTATCTTGGTTCAGAACACGGTTTTTAAGTTCGGATTATCACAAAAGAAAAAAAATACATATTGCACAAGTAAACACGATTTTTGTTTCTGACTTCTGTATATCAGATTCCGACTACTTATACCTAAGTGATGAAGGAAAATAATTTTTTTTTAGTTTGATTTTGTGGTCAGGAGGACGATTTTTGAAATTTTCGCGTCAATTTCTAGATTTTTCTCAATATCTCAGAAATTATGTATGTGTTTTGCATTTTATTTGTCGTGCTTAAAAGAGGAAGAATGTACCTTTTAAACGATGTATCATGTGATCCAATCAAAGTTTTACTTCAAGATCTATAGCCATTCAAATTTGATATATTTATTCGGTAAAAATTCTGTAAATCATTTTTTTGCTTTGGGGTCGTCCATATATTACGTCATCATACAGGGGGGTGGAGGGGGTCACGCGAATGATGACGCTTGATGATGAGGGGGAGGGGGGTCAATGCAATATCCTCATCATCTTATCTTTAAAAAACCTATTAAACTATATTTTGAAAAATTAATTTCTATTTACTTGTGAAATAATAAAGAGCTCAAAGATGATGTCAAAAAGGGGGGGGGGGGTTCTGGACGATGACGATTGATGATAAGGGGGAGGAGGGGGTCTAAAATGGTCAAAATCATGCTGACGTAATATATGGACGGCCCCTTTGACAACAAAAAAAAAACAATAACTGCGTACTTTACGTTTCCAAAATGTTATGGTATGCTGAAATTGGTAGAAAATTGTAGAATAATAAGGAGTTTTCCGACTCTACTCAAATTCAAAATGTTTCAGGCAAAAATCGTCGACCATGCATTCAAACCGGTGCCGACGTCCGATGAAATTTTATATATAGAATAAGTGAAAAATTCTAAGAATTTTGGCACTCAAACTTTTTCACAAAACTGATTACAACTAATCGTTTTTGGACCAGTTTGGAAATAGACCCAAGCGCATTAGCATATGGCCTGTCAAATGACGAGCATTTTCTTTAAAAATGATGGCTTGGCTGTTCAAAGCATCTGCTTAAAATATATAAGTTTGAATTTTAATCAGGGTTGGCAACCGAAACGAATAACGGTTACGGTAACGGTTACGGTTAATTTTAAGTTTCGGTTACGGTTATACCGGTATGAAACGGTTTTTTGAATATTAAAATTTTGTTTTCGCATCATTTTTTCAAAAATACTTTTTAAGCCTTAACATTTATTCTGAACGCAATTTAAGGCATTTTAAGAAATAGCTTAGAACTTTTCATCCTTTTTTTGTGCAAAGCAGACTGTTGTTTCTTATTACTATAACAGCGGAAAAACTTTCAGCATCCAGACGGTTTCTTTGTGCGTTTATAATGAACTTGGCTCCCGAAAAAAGGCGTTCGACGCTCACCTGCGTGGGAGGCACGTTAAAATATTCGGCCGAATACCGAATAGAAGAAATAACTTAATAAACAAAATCAGCAGTAACTAAAAATTAAATTTTTCTCATAATAACGTAAAAAAAGTTTAATTAACGAGAACTTAAATACAGCAGATTTTCATTTTATTGTTTAGAAAAATTAAATATTATATATGCTACCTTCTTCTAAACTTTTTCTGATAACATTATATACAGTAGGCAAATTTTTAAGCGGCAGCGTTTGTCTTGACACCTATAGTCGCGAGTAGGCCCAAGTTGTCTTTACTACGTGCCAAATATTCGTTATTCGTTATTCGGCCAAATCCACTATTCGTGGCATCACTACTAAAGATGCTAGTGGTATTCAAGCAACAGTGCAAACGCAGAGTGCAATATTTGCACTTGTCAAATTGCGTACAAAAAAAGCAGTGCAAATATTGCACACTGCGATTTGCACTGTTGCTTGAATACCACTGCTATATAACAATTAATGAACACGCAACCAAAACACGCTCCACTTTTCTCTGAATTTCCGCACTTTGCTCGCCCAGAATGGGAAAATTGACGTCAGTAATTGACTTGTGTGATAGGCCTCTTTAAAGAAAAACATCGATGTATTTTTTCAACTGACATCCCTACAAATGACATCCATATTTTGTTTGTGCCTTACACTAGCTAAACATGGCAACATAACTGAGACATTACACGAGACAAGAGCATGCATACTAGCAGAGTCGAAAGACTTGCCATATAAAAATATTGATAAAATTTGTATCCCGTAAATTTTTTTTATAAAGTAATACCGAAACCGATATGTTTTTTATTTCGGTTACGGTAACGGTTACGGTATCGGAAAAGAAACGGTTTTGAAACGGTTACGGTTACGGTTTCGGTTACGGTTGCCAACCCTGATTTTAATTCAACAAATTGAAGAGCAATTATTCAAAACAAAGACAGATATGGGGCAAAACACGTCAAGTGTACCACCGGCAAAATTTTTTCTCTCCGATTTGGATGAAACTTGGTACAGCTGTTAAGATGTAAGAGTACGTTAAATGTGCAAAAAAAAGGAAATTTTAATCACAGGGTGCCGAGATACAGGGTGTCAAAGTTTTGATTTTTGCTTCGAAGAACATATTTCATTGAATTACAATGGGGTTAAAATCGCCTCGCTTCAAAAATTTTTCGAATGTTTCTTAGAAAAAATTGTCTGAACTTTTCGAAAACAATACAAAACAAATTTTTCGATAACGTTAAATGAGACAAATTTGGCATTTTAGTTTTATTTCTTGATTTTCTAGGAGAGACCCTATTTTTTTTATTTTTTTTTTAATTTTTAAAAAAAGCCCAACTTTTTCCCTTTAAAATGATGTATAAATCATAATGGGATCTCCATAACTAATGCTCAAAATAACGCATTGAACATGAGTACCTAGCATATTTCCCTCAATAACAACGAAGCGAGCGCGTTATTCTCAAGCGCAATCGTTGCGTACCGTTGTTATATGTGCATATAAAAATTTACCTACATAACATAAATATAATAAACTCCAATTTGATCGTACTTTATCAATGGTTTTAATTTTAATTTTTAATCGTTTGTTTTGTTTTTAGCTTAGGGAAAACCTCAATATGTGTTGAAGACGAATACAACCGCATATTCAATCTCATTTCTAAAGTTGGGACAAAAGAATGATACTTAAGTGTACCTGGTATAGTTTTTGAAGATCCAAATCGAAATTTAAGTTTTTCAGACGTTTTTTCGTGATTACTTTTTCGACTTAAAAACACGACAGTTTCCTTGAGAGCTTCCTTTGCCCATTGGTAGAGTGCTTCGCACTTTAGAATTTGGCCTGCAGACGTCGCTTGAAGACTTGCTCGAGCTGCTAGCCGTTTTAAATTACCTCCAATACCATCACATGGACCTTTTCCGTGGGCAGTTGCATGAAAATGCCATTCAGCTGATACTCCGAAATCATGCTCATGATGCAGAAGGTTTGTAAAATTATATTTATTTTTAAAATGTTGAGATGCCCCATCCGTGAAATAATATATTTTTTTTTGGTTCGAAGTGCTCCTTCAAATACCCAATTATGATTTTTTTGAAACACGTACACGGCGACTGTATCATGATTTAAAGAATCTGACAAAATAGCCAGACTTCGATGACCCAGTCCGTTTTCTTGCTTGAAATAAATGACGGTTGTGAAAACCGTTGCTTGGTCATTATTCCAATGAAAACTTTGTGCAGCATTCTGCGCTACAAATGCATAATTTTCAGCAAAATCACACTGGATCAAGAACTCGCCTTCTTTTAAACTATTTTTGAGGTATTTCAAAAAGGATCCTTGCTCTTTGGCAACAAATGAGTGAGACTTAAGTTTCAAAAGGCGATCGCAAAATTCCTCCACAAAATCTTCAACATCTGCAACTTTAGTAAGTAAAGTACTGCGGTCAGTTTGTTGCCAGCTTTGATATTCGACTTTATCTACGTAATTATCTGCGAAAATTTCGGTCAACAAATTCTGCAAAGGTTCTTTTCCGGGACATGACAAACATTTATCGAGATGACATTCCGAACTTGGGTTTTTACACATCACAATATCTAAAGCATCAGAATATGAGTTGATTGGGCTGTTTGTTGCTCGAGTAAGCTTTTGAATATCTACTCCATCTAGCATCAAGCTAACATTTTCATGGTGTACACAAACACAAACAGTATGCGTTCCACTAGCACCAGCTAGTATGCAGTTCCGAGGTCTGAGTTGCGAAAATGCAGACGGACCCACTTTAACAGTGGGGTTCTGATTTTTGAACGCACAATGCAATTCTGAAAGGTTGCATAAAATTAACCTTTTTTGAATTCGCTCTCTTGAGCCATCATCTTTTTTTACAGAAACGAAATCTTTTAAGCCTGGCATCATGCGACTATTTTCGTCATCATTGTAGAAATTGACAATTGATTTTTTTAATTGGGAATCTAAAGTACTTCCTTTTCTTGGTAACGGAGATGCTAAAATACCTTTTTTTTTTTTACTAATTCAATAGCTTTTCTAGCCTGTCGTAAAGAAGTTGAAAATTCTGAAGCAAGTCTCTTTCGACCCCAAGATTTTGGTGCAAGCGTCAGAAGTAAAAATTTCTCCGATGCACTCGAAGAAGATTTAAATATTTCCTTAATTTGCTGCAAAACCTCCAAACCTGATTTGTGATCGTCGTTATCACAACCGATTTTTGGGATTTTTTCCAAAGGCTGGAATGCATCAGTTTCTTCCTGAATAATGCGAAACATATCGAAAACAATTCTTTTTAAAGGAACTTAAAATATATTTACCTCCGTTAAATCATCACTGACAAAGTCATGTGGAACATAACTCGAAGGGGTCACTACCGTAAACTCTTTGGCCTCTTTTCTACACGTAGAACAAATCTTTGAGTCGCACGGAATGTTGGGAAACTTTGTACGCTGATTTAATGAAATTTTTCTTAAATCATTACTTTTTTTTTGGTGATTAATTTTCTTGAATGGATTGCAACAATAAACCTTCGTATGAACTCTTTCGGACATTCTTTTTTACAAAATTTTACTATAAAAAACAAGTGTTCGGATTTTCGTCTGTTCGGTTCGATATATTGTTTTAAAATGAAGACTTATTCACATTTAAAATAAGAAGAACGTGCATGAAAAAGTACAAAAACAAACATTTTATAACGTTATTATCACCCTGCAGTAATAAGCCGGCCAATCTGCCAAAGAGGTATAGCTTTTGACTGTTCCCAATCCACCCAGTTATATTGGGGTACTTCATTTCAATCATAATCGGCCAACCTGGGAGTCAGTTACTGCAAAAATTATTAACAACTTAAAAATGTTATCACAAATTCGATATTTTTAACACCATAATGGAGCAACGGTAAGTAGGTACATTTTTATATGCACATATAACAACGGTACGCAACGATTGCGCTTGAGAATAACGCGCTCGCTTCGTTGTTATTGAGGGAAATATGCTAGGTACTCATGTTCAATGCGTTATTTTGAGCATTAGTTATGGAGATACCATTATGATTTATACATCATTTTAAAGGGAAAAAGTTGGGCTTTTTTTAAAAATTAAAAAAAAAAAAAAAAAATAGGGTCTCTCCTAGAAAATCAAGAAATAAAACTAAAATGCCAAATTTGTCTCATTTAACGTTATCGAAAAATTTGTTTTGTATTGTTTTCGAAAAGTTCAGACAATTTTTTCTAAGAAACATTCGAAAAATTTTTGAAGCGAGGCGATTTTAACCCCATTGTAATTCAATGAAATATGTTCTTCGAAGCAAAAATCAAAACTTTGACACCCTGTATCTCGGCACCCTGTGATTAAAATTTCCTTTTTTTTGCACATTTAACGTACTCTTACATCTTAACAGCTGTACCAAGTTTCATCCAAATCGGAGAGAAAAAATTTTGCCGGTGGTACACTTGACGTGTTTTGCCCCATATTAATATTCCGAAAAGAATATCAGATTTTCCGATGGTTGAAGGTATTTTAGGTACTATGTATCTTATCAGCTTTTATACTTTGAAACACGATAACAGGTGTTCAAAATAATGATTTCGGCACGCGTTGATGTTTCCAGATTACCAAATTATTTTACCTTTGTGAATATCCTAATGCTTAGACATGGATATGGGAAAATGCAGCCGAAAGTAAACCAAGCGCCAAAAAATAAAATTGGTCTTTTAAATTTAAAAAATTGTTTTGTTGGAATTTTTCGTAAACAGGCTATGAGTAAAATGTATATTTCTTTCAAATATTGGTATTCATTTTGGGTTGGCTGCTTGCTTTTTGTAAAATTTCGACTTATCAACGAATTTTGTCACGATTTTTAGAAATTCTTAAATTTTTTTACGGTTACTTCGCAATGTAATTTAGAGAACAACCGAGGAGCTCAAAGCGTTCCCAGAGCTGCGATATATTGTTTTCTTTTATTTTCAATTAGAAATGGCTAATAAATGTAAGTGATTCTCATTGTCTTTAAGGTTGCGAACACGACGGATCAAATGAAACGTGTTCGTTTCGTTAGTAAACCAAACTCTTTTCTTTCTAAGTTAAAAGTGTTTCGTTTTGACTATTCCGCTGTGTTCGCACACATACGGCCCAATGTTATGTTGTTTTTGAAAACCACCCAGCGGAAAATTAACTCTTGCATGACAAAGTCACCAGTGATGTCATCGATGACATGTAGGTGCCATTGTCATGCATGACATCTTGGAGGACATGTCATCGTGGAGGGATGCTGTTCATGTGCTTGCCTCTCATTGGCTACTTAATTTTAAATAAGGTTTTCGCGTCAGTTCAGCGTTAGCATGAAGTGGCGTAGATGATGAGTGCTCGACTTTGAATCCGAAGATCGCGGGTTCGATCCCTGGCTGAGGCGAACAAAAATTATAAAAAATTGATTTTTAAAAATTTTCGAAATATTCAAAGAGAGGGCAAGAAGCGAGTTTTCAACTGACCAGCTATGGATTCTATAAATTAACATTGAGAGAGAAAAGAGCATGTGCTTCTCTTTTGCTTTTTTCGCCATCGCTCCTCCTAGGAGGACATGTCACCGGTGAAATCACTGTCCAACTCCTGTACAAATGTCATGCTAGGCGTCCTATGAATTGTCACGCATGCCAGGGTGACAAGTCACCCTGACTTCACCGGTGATGTCAGCGGGACATTTCCCGCTGGGCATTTGTTTCGGATTAGTTTTGTTTCATTTCCTTCGATGTGTTTGAAGCCTAAGGTGAAACCTATATGTAGACTCAGAGAAAAACGATATTAAAAGTACGACCATTGTTTTAATAGGACGCTTTTCAATAGTATTTTTCTAATAAAACAATAGTTTTCTAATGAAATCAATGGTTTTCGGGTTATTATAACAATAGTTTTGAAATTATTATTAATAATAGGACACACATTATTAGTTTAATAAGAAATACGATAGGTTTAATAGTATTTTACCATTAATAATTAATAACACGTACTATTAATTTCATAGTACGATACCATTAATTTTCAATGGGATCGATACCATTAGTTCAATGTGAGAATCGATTAGTTTAATACTATTTGCATATTAATTCAATAACATTGCTACTATTATTTGTAATAAGGTACACATCATTAAAATAATCAGAAACAACTATTAATTTAACCCTCTAGTGCCCACGACCGCCTCTAGACGGCCTAAATTCTCTTCCTATTTGCTCACATACTCGAAAACTGTTTAAATTGATCTTTTTCTTCGTTGCGTACACCGAGAGAAATAAGAACAGTTAAATCAACCACTTAGAACAGTTAAAGTAAGAGTGGTCAAATAAACTGTATTCCGCGTTAAATGCACTGAAAAAGGCAGTCAAATGAACAGTTGAAAAACAGTTACTTTTTATGTTCAAATTCGCTTTCGTTCACTTAGACGTATAAGTTTGCATTCTGATCAACCGTCTCCGGAGGTTTCGATAGCTCAGTTGTTTAAGCTGTGACTCGACAGTCGTGAGCTTCGGGGTTCTATCCCTGCTGGCGGCGGGAAATTTTCTGGATTTTATTTTTTAATAACAGTTTTTTTTTTTTTCTTCAGAGTGTAGTTGTTTTGGAAGACAAAAATTTTCTCCTAAATTTTTAAGATTTTAATTTATTTAATTTTTTTTTAATGGTTCATTTTCAAGCAAAAAATTTTGGGAGTAAAACAATTCCTTAAGCACGTTTCCCAAAACTTGAGCAACCATAAACTCAAGTGAGCATTTTGACCAACGAATTAAAGGTGGAAGATTATTAAAGAAAATGTGGTAGATTTATGTAAAAAGTGGTAGATTTAAAATAGTAATACAATATATCACATCTGATCATGTAGAAAATTGAGAACTTAAAAGTTTTTAGGTATTTTCTCTTATTATAAAAAAAATTTGTCAATATTTATTAGGTGTCGTTAAGCGCCAATATTGCCATTCTTTACAACATTATTGGCAATAGGAAGCTGCCAACATATTTTTCAATAATACATAACATTGAACTACATTTTTTAATGCTCTTAATTATTCGAAATTATCATTAAATCAATAAAACAAATGCATAAATAAGTTAAAAAAAAGGTGGTAGATTTGGACCTAGGACCTAGCGTGGTAGAAGTGGTAGAAAGCGGAAAAAGTTGTAGATCTACCACTAAAGTGCACTGGATTGAACCCGCAGACAGGCCAAAATGCATTCCAAAAAAACATGCTAAGCTCTAGAATTTTCCAAGAATCCATTCTGAAAAACGGTCTTGAAATATCAAGAATTTAATTCTTGAATCAAGAATTTTCGTGCTTTACAGACTATTAAGTGAGAAATTCTTGATTATCGACTCAAAGTTCTTATTTTTAGCAAGTTTTTTCTATCAGTGTAGGAATAAATTTGGACAAGAGAAAACACAATTTATGAGCCAAAGCAGCACCACTTTATATGTTAAACTCACCAACGGGAGCAAAGTTTGAAATTCTTACGACGATTTGGTGGGCACCATACCTTCATACATTGAAATATGGACATTTTTCGACGTCAATTATAGAATTTAAAGGAGACGCTCAATTTAGAATCTTTCTGCGAAGAATTGAACTGGTGAAGGATTTTTGACAAACATTAAATTGTGCTTTAATTTGTGTTGATTTTTCTACAATAAAATAACAGGAACTAAATAGTCCAGGCTTCAATATATCGTCCATGTGCCATTCTTGTTAGCTGATGACATACATAATATGTATTACATATGTATAAGACATTTTTTTTGTGGCGTGGTCCCTAGATAGTTCATTTCATTTAAGGCTAAGTAAAAATGGGGTTGATGAAGATTCCTTCATCCTGAGATAGCTATGAACTTCGAAGAAACCAGTGAAATTTTTACATGGAAGGCATTTTACTTTTCATAAATCATTTGTAACTTCTTCTTGCTGTATCACATTAAAAAAGAAGGGGATGTCATTTTACTTAGGCACTCTTCCACAGTTGATTATAGAATATGTGCTTAATCCAGCGCATCTTGAACACTATAAATCGTTTCCTTGACATTTTGGTGTGAAAAGAGGAGAAAATTATTTTGTCAAACTCAAAATATGTATAGAACAAAATCCGAGAGCATGGCAATGATCTCGAGCATATTTTCTGAATAGACAATTTCTTTTTTTTTATTAAAAACGAGTTTTCCAGAGAGTAGTGTTTCTGTGACTAACATTTTCTCGCTTAAAACGCAAAATTTGATTCAGTGTAAAAATATTATATACAAACATACATACAACAATACTGTCTTGAAGACAGCCTGAAATTTGAATTATATTATTTTTGAAAACTGGTGTCTGGGAACTTCTTTTTTTTTGGATCTCAATTTTCAATAAGGTTAAAGCCTTTCGGAATTAATAGAGCAAGCCCTAAAGATTGATCTTAAAATGAAGTGAATTTTTGAATGGCTCAAAGGGGCTTCGAAAGGTATTTTCCCATATCTCACTTCAATTGTAAATGAAAAGAAATCTTGTTCTCCTTCTCTTTCAAGAATATAAGAATGAAAATCGGTGGAGAGATACGTGCCTCAAGCAGAATGAATGCCCCATCGGCGTTCGGTTAATTTAAGTTAATGGATATCGTATCTACTGAAATATTCAAAAGCATGTCTTTGTCTCAAGGAACGTTGAAAATGTTGAGAATGTTTCACGATGGCTTAAAAAGAATTTTCTATAGAATTCGTGTTTTTTTTTTTTTTGAATTATTTCTGCTCTGGAAAACCATTTTTTTGATATTTTTCATCATGATACAAGGAATCAAGATAACGCCACTTCAGAGCTGTGACGTTGAACCCTCTAAAGGGAGAATCGTTCTTCTTGTTGTGCATGTTAAACAAACTTTTCATCTCTTCATACGAATTTTTCTTTTATTTGCAAATCTAGATAACGGACTTTTACACTCATGTATAAGGAAATGTTTGAAGATAACTAGAAATTTGATTACAAGTTTCGCACTCAATTTTTCGCTTGCTGGATGCGGTCAGATCGTAGACGGATCATCGCATTTGTATCAAACTAGATTTTTTCACCTCCATATATTTTCTACGAAATATTTATTCAATTATTTTTATGTATTTTTAAATGTCCATTTACAATACGCAGGCGCGGATACAAAGGGGGCGAAATTGGGACTTTTCCCCCCCCAAGAGAAAGACCAAAGCTAAAAATAAACGCAAACCTAAGAAATTCACTTTCAACAAGCAACGCACTTGCGAAAACTATCATAGATTCGATTTACACTCAGTAATTTTTCTCGGCAATTCTTGACTTACTTGGCCAGAACGGCGGGAGGAAGGGACATTATTTCTCTTCCTTTAAGCATATGTACATCCAAACTTTTAGATATAGAGGTAAAAAAACCAAGAGGCTGCAATCGTCAAAAAACTTTCGAAAATAATACAGCACAAACATGCTACGATTATTATAGAATAACTTTATATATCCCACTATAAGAGACTGTTTTAGAAGATTTAAAAATGCGGTTCTCCAAAGATGTGATGGAAAGCTTTCAAATAAGTATGTTATTGCCTAAAAACATTTTATCACTTAAAACTGAAGATTCAGTTCTGCTTATAAGCCGCCTTTTAGAAAAATTTGGTAATATTTTTGAGGAGAGCATAAAAACCTTGCAAATTAATGAGATATTGTGATAAGGATATTTATCCAACTATTCACCAATTTTTGTTAATATTGTGTACTTTACCAGTAACTAATGCTAGCGCTGAGCGCTCGTTCTCTTCGTATTAAAACCTGGCTTCGGACAACAATGTTTCAAGACCGACTAACTGGATTGGCTTTATTAAATATTCACCGAGATATTGAGATAAAAGCAGAAAACGTCATTGAAATGTTCGCAAAAATGGGATGTCGTCGAATTATCTTATAAAATTTAAGTTGATATATGTACAAGTATATAAGATATATGTACCTGTATACATCTGTACAGTATTTATATAGATATCGCTTATTACACTTGAGTTAAAAATGTCTTTTACACTGAGTTTTATTGGTTGCCGTATCCATATAATTGTACTTTGGTTTTTTTGATTTTTTTTTACAATGAAAAAATTTTTTGCATTTCCCCCCCTAAGACTAAAGTCTGGATCCGCTACTGACAATACGTATAGTATTACTCCTAAATATTCAAGTTCTACGGTTTGTTAAACTCTTAGGAGACCCAATCGGGCACACCCCGAACTTTGAAACTTTGAAAAAAGGATTTTTGGCCCCGTTGTGATACCAAGACAAATGAGAAATAAAGATTCGAAAAGAAACAGAAAAAAAACATAACTAACATCCACGCGAGGGCTGGGAATTAAACCTAGACTCTCTTGCATTGTAAGTTGACATCTCAACCAACTACCCCATGGGAGCCGATTTTGTTTTTGGGACAGTCACTGAAAAAAAAGCAAATCAATTTTACGAACCATTTTTCTAGAAAACAGGAAATCCTGAGTATAATGTTCCACACAAACACAAGAAAACCTCCTTGGTATCACAATGGGCCGATTAATGGCCTAAGTGATAGCCACTTCAACCTACCTACCTACCATGCTTTAAGAAGGAATTAATAAAAAGCCAGTCATCGAAATGGACGGAAAACAGAATTTATTATTAAAAACGATTCCTATTCATATAATGAATTCAAAAAAGCTTTATTTACAATTGCGTGAAGTGGTTGCCATAGTGCTTTAAGGCTATTAGAATAATTGTCACCCAGAAAAAATTATAAATAATTGCTACATAAGTCCTTGACAGTGCAAATACGTACTTGAAGAAGGACAATTCAAACGATAACGGACTTGCTTTTATTGTTGGCAAGTTGTTAGGGAATTAAAACCATGGCAACCTGTGATATTGAAAAATGCCACTCCATTGACAAACACCTGCTAAGTATGGAGATTGAACGACATTTTAAACGTTAAAAGCTTTTGAGAACTTACGCTTGAATATTTACATTCTATTTCCATTGAATCAAAACAACAATTTAACATTTACTGAATGAAAAAATTTAAGTCCTTTTTCTCGTTGTGTGAGGACTTTTGTCACACAAATCTCAGATCCTTTACCAGATCGCAATATTTTTGTATTGAAATATTTTGCAAGAAATGATTCATTTCACCATATGGTTTTTTCTTACAGTTTTCTTAAACGGTATGATGAGAAATCCGTTGTTTTTGTGTATAGAATAAGCAATAATTAACAGATTACCTTTCAATGAAATGGTGCAACATTTCCCAAGCGACACAGATATCAAATTTGGAGAGTATTCTTAAACATAAAACTCCTTGACTGCTCTTTAGAAGGTCTTTGAAAAACTTAATGTCTTTGAAAACTCTCTGAAAAGTATAATAAAAACTTTAAAAAATATCTTGTCTCAAAAAACTCTTTCAAACGTCTTTAGAATACTTAAAAAACCGGATGTCTTAGAAAGCTCTGATTAAACTCTTTGAACAGCGTCCGAAGACCGATTTCCGATAGTGTTTTTTAACTCTTCGGAACCTCTCAGATTGGTATTTCAAAGAGGTAACACATTCATATTAGGAAAACTCTTCAAAATACATTTTAATGAGCTCTGTGAGAGTAGACCTGTTTATGAAGACCTTTCAAAGATTTTCAGTGACGTCACGTCTTTGGAAACTCTTACAAAGAACTTATTGAGAGGGAATAGTGAGTAATTACAATTTATTGCTTGTTTTTGACATTTTTCTCATTTACGCAGGGTTGACATTAACAAGTGAGAACAGAAATAACAAAAGCAAAATAAAAATGCAACTCTTACCAGGGGTGTTATTTAGATTGAAACAAAAAAATCCTGATGCAACTCTAAGTTTGTCTGCTCACTATTGAGACGTTTAACTTTTCAGAAGGTCTTCAAAAGACATTTGGAAATCCGCCATCTTTTTGGAACGAAGTTGCATGATTTTATTTCTAAACAATCAACCCAAACTTTTTTATGCTTTATGAAAATGTTCATTTCATATTAAGAAGGAAAAATGCCTGAAATAAGTTTTCTATTATTACAGAATAAAATTGTAGGGCAGAATATATCATATTGCCGATGAACTGATCTCCGTTTTCATTTTTATGTTCAAATAATCGAGATATTTCATTAAAATTTTTCATATTTTTTTATTACATTATAATCTTTACACGTGTCCTTTTGTGTTCAAAATATTTCCAACATTGAATATGTAGGACGTCTTTTGTGTTTCTTCTTGAAGAAAAAGAAATAGGATATAAATTATAAAACGTATGAGCATATTTGCGTCCCTATCACGCACACTGACTAATGATGACATCATAATTCAGTCTTTCAAAGAACTCTTAAATATGTTTTAAAGATCTTTCAAAGAGTTCTCAAGGATTTTCCCAACAAGCAACATAGGGAAATCTGACCAGCACTAAGTCCATTCGACCTAGTTTGGTTGAATTTTCCCTATTTTTGACCGTTTTTTTGCCTTATAAATTACCTGTCTTTAAAGTCTTTTTTTCAAGGTAGAAATTACTTAAATTCTACCTTTGCGATGCCTTCAAAGTCATTTCAACTTTTAATAAAATTTTTGGTTGAAAAAATGTTAAAAATGTCCTCCTTAATGCCTTAGAAGTGACTTGACTTTGATTTCGAAATTGTCTGAAGTTTTTAAGGCATATAAACCGAATTTTTACCTTAAATTTAAGTATCAAGTCCGTTTTACTTTAAAGGCTATATTAAGGCAAAAATTGACTTATTTTATTGGATACTTCAACGTATAACTCGAGTAGTCTTGATTTTTCGACCTTAAAGTCAAATTGTCGATTAGGACGAAATAAGTCAAACTAAAAAAAATCATATGCCCTGTTCTGCCCTATAATTGCCCAATTCATAAGAGCGTGAATATTTTTGATCTAACGTAGCGCCAAAGAGCATGATGCTCTCAGCTCTCACTGCGCAAATGACGTCACGTCAGAACTTCTCATATGACGCTGATGTTGTTTTGAGTGTAACTCAAGCCAATTTTTGTGTTTCATTTATGTTTATTTTTATGTACAAATGCAGTAAATTTGTGTTTTATTTCAAATATTTAAAATTACAATAAAGGTCCTCATGGAACACAGCTACACCGTGTAAACTGAGAAAAGTTAATAAAACTGTCAAATTTTGTATGAAATTTTGACTTTTTTACTTACTTAACTCAGTTTACACGGTGAAAATGTTTTGCATGAGACCCCTTAATGTTTTTCTTTTTTGAAAATAGTAGGTAATGTTTTCAATATTTTTCTATAGAGTAAAAAAGACATATCGTTAGCTTAATATAAATGAATTTCGTAGATGGTCATATCATATACAGGCATGCTCTAGAATCTGAATTCATTTCGACTAAAAATTCAATTTGAAATGCACAAATATTTTGAAGGATTACATTTTAAACCGAAAACAGTTTTATGGGAAATATAAAATGGTTAAACAATTTTACAGTATTCAATTACTTACACTTTCTTATAAAAACTACATTCAAAAAGTCAAAACTACAAATCTTCCTCTTTTATTCAGTTTTTTTTTCCTGTAAAATACTGAAAATGCATGTTACGCCCTTTTTATATTAAGCTTATATTTAAGTATGCCCCTCCTTCTGTTCATTTGTCCGTCTGTCTGTCTGTCTGTCTGTCTGTCTGTCTGTCTGTAAGAGAATACATTTTTTATTTTCCAAAGTAAAAAGTTTTGAGTTTTTTATGCATTAATTCAAACATAAATATATGCCCAGTTTGTTGACCGGGACCAAAACTCGATTTAGTTAAAGCTCGGCGTAAAATACAACAAAAAAATAGGATTTTTTAATTAAATCGTTACTTAAATGAGGAGCTTAGGAACAAACGGTGACATTTGAGCTTGAAAAGCTGCTTCTGGGGCAAAAAGTTACTTTTTTATATTTATTTTCTCAATTTACTCACAAAAATAAAAAGTGTAAATGTCACCTTTTGTTCCTAAGCTCTTCAAATATAAAAATAAAACACAAAAGTTCCCTTGATTCACAGGCAAGACAACAACCACGTCATGAAAAACTCCTTCATGACATCACGCCATATCTCTTTCTATTTGCGCTAAATGTACATTGCACGCACGTGTTTGTGAAATGTCGAGTATTTTGGCGGAATATTTACTTTCAAGGCGATTTAAAGGCAAAACGCCGAATTAGGTCGAAATTTCTCTAGAATTTCTCAATAAGTTGGAATACCTTATTGGTACTAAAATAAATAACAAAGGACCTAATAAGGCTACTTGAACGAAAAATGCCTTAATAAGTCATTTTAGTTAAGAAATTATTATAAAAAAACTTGACTTGTAAGTTTAAAATACTTAATTAGGGCATTCCAAATTATAGGTCGAAATTTCAAAGTGAATTTGACCTATTTGGTTAAGAAAACACGGATATTCGACTTTGTGGTCCATGTTTACGTTCTGCCATCTTGTTTCGTATTTCAGTTTGCAAATTCTTCTTCTCAATCTGTTTCAGTATGAAAAAAAAATTTCTTCAAATAAAATTTTCTTTTATTTTTCATAATTGAAATGGCCCGAGAAAAATTCAGAATTGCAAGAAATACTTTCACCATAAATCTTAGCTGGCATATATAATTTGGTTTTATGAATCGAAAATATTTTTCCATAAAACCCATATTTTATTTATTCTTTTTTTCATATAACATAAGTAGTTGCTAGAATTTTCATTCTTTCATTCATTGCACTATGTGTAAATACATATTAATAAGTAAGAAATTATTATACCTATATCTTTCTCTTTTTCTCTACTTGAATTCATTTAATTCATAAGCCCAGTTTAGGTGAACATTTCGTAATTTCGACGTCCTTTTGACTTCTTTTATACTTATTTTTGGTCGAACTGCATTCTTAACTCCCTAACTTTAACAACTAAATGCCTTATTATGCCCTATTATTACTGCCAATCGACTTCCATTCTATTCCCCACTTTCGACGAATCAACGTCGAATGGACGTAATTTTGCTTTATTTAGGTCAGGTCAAACAAATAGTGTGCCCTTAAACGCAGTCGAATCGACTTATTTTCGACCTATTTTGTTAGTTGGGTTTGTTGATATTTGATTTTTTGTCAAGTCTCTAAGAACTCTCATAAGGCTCTAAGCCCCGCCTTTTTGCGTGCTTTTAGTCTTTAGAAGGTCTTCAAGAGCGCTCAAAGAGCTTATCTGAGAGCATTAACTCTCATCAATTTGTCTCTGAGTGCTCTTGAAGACCGTTTAAAGACAAGTTGTGTCGCTTGGGTTTCGAGAATCCGCACAATGTCAGGCTAAGGTGCCTTAAGTTTGAGTACAGCGATTTATCTGGGATAATTAACAGATGCAAAATTTACCCAAAAAGAGAAGATCTGGAAATTAATTCAAAAACTTCCCAACTGAATATTTTTATTCCTCTTGATTGAAATATTGAGATTTTGTGTTGCAACATTGTAACGGAAGGATTAATGGAAGGACTCTAAGGGTTGTTAATACTCCAACATATTTTATAAATTTCTTCCCAATTCAAATGTAGGTCTTGCATATTCGATTCGTGCCTGGTTTTCAATAGCACAGGAATTCATGCGCGACAACCCATGAAAATAATATATGGAAGCAGTAACAATCAAAAGCGCAATTGATTGAAAACTGTTGCCATTCGTGCGGGTGTGTTGAATATTATTGCACTATTGGGAGTCCGAAATCATGCAATAAAAATTCCTATTGAGTCTTATTTTTAGCTCAGGAACGAAAAATTTGTATGGAATTTCTAATTTATAGTAATTGAGCCACACGATGGCTGCGGCATTTGAACTCGTGCATGTTTGTTGCAGTTTGCAATTAAAAAAGTGAGAATGTCGGGGATTTAAAGAAATGCCTATCATGTGCGCATAATTGAATTCCATGAAATTGGAAAAAGAAGCCTTTATTCTGTTTGCATATTTTGTTCACATATTAACTTCGATCTTGCGTCTGACATCTACCGCATTTTTATCCCCAGGGTTTTATGGTTTAGTGCGGTTCGTGTAACTGCTGGAGCTAAACTGTGTAGATAAAGACAAAATTATATATGAATATGTCTTTGATCTGTCTGTTGGCATGTCTGTCGGTTTGTCTGTCGGTAATTTCAAGTATTGAAAAGTGTCACTTAAAAAAAAAAAACTAAAAATAGGAATTATTTTCTACACTGAAATGATTGATTCAAAAAGTAGGTAAAACTTATTCTCTAACCAAGTCATAGAAATTTATATCTATCTTATTTGAGGTTTTAAAACAGCTTTGAAACTTAAGAAATAATCTTTTCTACGATAGTTAAACAAGCGAACAAGCTAACAAGTAATTTGTTGGATATTGTCTTGTACTGATTTTTTGGGTAAAAACTTGAAAAGCAATTATTATTTGCTGTCAATAAGTTAATGTTCAGTAGCTGTAAATATTATATTTGGGAATTAATTACCGAAGGTCTGACATGTTCGACAAGGTAATAAGCACTTATTAATTCGTCCATATTGTATGTCATATTGAAAGGAACACGCTGAAAATGGTTGCACATCGAAAGGAAACGAGCAAATAGTCTGAATAATGTAACGGGCATGTATCGAGGTGGAAGCGCAGTCTTTATGAACTCATTTTCTTCTATAGACAATCAATAAATTAAATTGCAATTGAGCTTTAACAAACTTCATTAAGTCAAATGTTCTAATGACTCATTTTATATTTATTCATTCAACAATTTACACAATTCATTATAATAAATATAACGTTGTTATCTGATTAAGAATTATTTATATTGATTTATTTATGAACTACATTACGCGTTTTTTTCAATAGTTAGAATTTTAATGTGAAAGAGCAACAACAATTAAACTCAATAAGCTAACGTTTGGTGTGTAGATTTTGCAAAGCACACTTTTTTGTATTGTCCTTGGTGAAGTGCTGTGTAAATGAAGCAATAAAAAAAATTAAAATAAAAAGGTTAATGTATGAATAACACAATGTTACATCGTTTCGACCATATTTTCTTCTGTTGCGTTATTTCACTTTGTCACTATAGTGGACCCCTCATTACCACAAAAGGTCAATGGTTTGATGGATTTAAGTAGCCTTTTTTGAGGTATGACAAAAATTTGAAAAAAGTAAATTTTCTCTACATTTCTCCATATTTCAAACCATTGCATTGTATTGAGTAGAGCTTAGTATAAGAGTCAATCTCTTTTGCTCTATGATGGTTATTGAATATAAATATAAATATAATAAATATAACTCAATTCCGTAAAATAGCCAATGTTATTATACTAATTCGGTATTGGTGAAGACCGTAAGTTTTAAGTGCCTAAACGCACGCATAACTGCGACTATAATTGTGGCTCCTATGAGTTTGCCAGAAGGGCCATTTTTCGCTACGTCCTTGACTTGTAACGAGCCATATCTTAGCAACCAGTGCAAATTTAGGAATATCCAAAAGTTATTAGGCATATACAGTATTGCTAGCATCGTAGCGAACATTTTTTTCGTATTTTAGCCACAGGACGCTCAATGATCGGATGACAAATGTGAAAGTTATAAGCGAAAAACTGCATTTTTATTGTTGAAAATTTAAAAAAGTAAATGGGTGTACATTAGGGGTAGCATAGTGCAACGACTTTTCGATTTCGATACGCTGTAACACTCTTTTTTTGTGGTATGAAATTAATGGTAATAAAAATTCGCATGAAGCCAAAAATGATGGGAGACGAGTTTAGTGCAAGGGCTGTCGGCAAATGGCTCCTCATCGGGGTCAAAGATGGGTTAAAACGAGTCCTTACATGCATCCAGAGCGAGAGAGATATGCAAAGACCTAAGAAACGAACGTGAAAACAGTGAATAATGCGTTTCAAAAAATATTTGTTTTGAATTAATTTTATGAATAGAAACCACTAACCGATTTTAATGGTTATAGTCTCAAAGAACTCGTCATATATTGAGGTTTGCGGCATTTGAATCGAAAATTTATTTTTTTCTACTAGGGTCATTATTTGGCCAGTTAGGGGATGGAACCCAAAATTCAGTTTTAAAAAAAGGTAATAATTATAACATATTATTAAAACATACCAAAAACGAATCCAATATTCTTCATATTAGGCTGGTTTAAAAGGTAATTTTGTAAATTTTTCGAATATATGTATACTGAACATGCTCGTTCTTGTTCCTACGGCATCTATATTATAGATTGAAGTTCGTGAGGCATTTTTCTTTAATTTAAGCCTATTTTTGTATGGGGACCCCCCTATGGAGGGGAGATAGAGGGTGGGTATGTTTGAAGCAAATACTTGGGGTAAAAAAATAATGGGGGTCGATCATATATATCATCCTCCTAGGAGGGGTTTGACTGTAGTGACAGCCATTTTGTATGAAATTGTGATAAAATTAAGGTAATTTTGTATGGGTGACCCCTTAAGGAGGGGAGATAGGGTGTCAAAATGCTGGAAAAAACTGTTAGGGGGACAAAGTTGATGGGGGTCGGTCATACATTTGGCTCCTCTAGGGGCACTCTGGGGCTAGTTACGACGGTGGGGGGAAAATTTATAAAAATATTTTTTTTGTATGGGAGCCCCCTTAAGGAGGAGAGATAGGTGGCATATTTGTTCAGAGAAAATATTTGGGGGAGAAAAATAATGGGGGTCGGTGCTATATTTTACCCCTCTAGGAGCGACTCTGGGACAGTTATAAAGCTTTTCATGGATTTTTTCTCGTTTTAACCCATCTTTGACCCCGATGAGGAGCGATTTGCCGACACCCCACCCTCCCCATTTTTGGGCTCATGCATTTTTATACCAAACCTCACAAAATAAGAGGTTACAGCGTATCGAAAACTTGTTACTAAGAATCTCCATACAACACTATGTCACCCCTAGTGTACATATAGTCAGGCGAGCCTGACAATAGAATGCCCGGCACAGACACATAATTTTTAATATCAACAGGTGTTTAAGGGCATAAGGAGCCCCATATACCGACTTTTGTTAAGTTTATATATGAAAACCGCCCTTTTGCCACGCCCAATTTTCAAATTTTTTTTGGAACTCTAATCGGAACCTTATATATACGCCCAAATTCTAAGTTTCATTGAAATATTTCAATAAAGTCCGCTTTTGAGGCATTTTTGGGATTTTTGTGACAGACCTTAGTACTAGAGGTACCCTTAATAATGGTCCGATCGGGTCCATTCTCGAACTTGTTCTTACTCATGTCTCCGCTAGCACGCATACAAAATTTCTTCAAGATAGCTCAACTCCTTCGATAAGATTACTGTATACAAACAGACAGACAGACAGACGGACGGACATGTCTAATTCGAATCTCTTGGTGACGCTGATCATTTCTATATAGACTTTGTCTTAGTAGAATACCCATATATCAGGAAATATTTGAGAACTCATAAAAAGCAGAGCGGCTATTGAAAGGCGAAGATTTTGCGTACATTTATTATTACGGGTATCTCCAGTACTAGGGTCTTACGAAAGTCACAAAAACTGCTCTAAAACCGAAGGCTTTCACGATATTTTGATAGAATTTTTTACTTTAATTCAAATGGGACTTGAACGAAACTTGGCACTTATGCTTCCTTTGTAGCCATAAACATCCTCCCAAAAACTTTCCCTGGTCGGTCCATTATTAAAGGGACCTCCAGTGCTAGGGTCTGTCACAAAAATCCCAAAACTGCCTCAAAATCGGACTTTTTCGAAATATTTCAATGAAACTTAGAATTTGAGCGTAGGTATATTTAAGTATCCAAATAGAAGTCCAAAAATTTGGAAGAGTAGGCGTGGCAAAGGCGTGGTTTTCATAAAGGCATTTAACAAAAGTCGGTATATGGGGCCCCTAATGGCCTGTCTTTTGGCTGTGTTTTAAAAATTATTTAAACATCTGTGTCGGGTATTTTATTATTTTATTATCGGGGTATTGACTATAACACCCTTACTTGTTTTATATATGCTCTTAAAGCAAAAACATTTCAATCAGTCAGACAAAGCAATTTCAAGCGAAAATAAACCTCTCCAAGAAACGCACAGAAAAAAGTTTGAAGTTTTGAAACCATTTGGAAAATAGTTGTCTAAGGGCAAAGCACGCAAAAACTCAGACGAAAAATACCCATCAGAGAATATTCTGTATCAAGTGATAAATGTCATCTAAGGTTCCGTGCAATAAAGCCTTAGTCATTTGGCCTTTTTTCCGGTGACTGAGTGCAATAAAGCCATAGTTGAGTGGGAAATTAACTGCAAGTGCAACAATGTTCCAAGCCGAGCACTGGGAAGGTCAAAAATTCCACACAAACCGCTCAAGCCGATATTTAAATAAACATTTTCTTTGAAATGGCCAGACCCATTACTTCTTACTATCATACTCACATAGGTACTCATTTTGTTTATCAAAGAGTCCGTTGGCTTAGAATTATTTCCGCATAATTTAACTTACACTTAAATAGTTTAATGTAATTAATCGAATTTAGTAGACATGTGAGGTCGAGAGAAATAGGTGAAATAGGTGTGTGGGTGTGGTGCACGGACGAAAAGTTTGAAAGTAGCTTTATTCAAAAAGTGATTGAGTGAGCAGTAGAAACTTAAGAGTTCAATTGAACATCACATTCAAAACTCAAAAACGAAACTTGACGCCGTTAAACGAAAATCCTTTTAAATAAAAATTTTATTATTTTCTTTCGGTACCTATACTTCATTGTTTGTTTGTTTTATTCTGAATATGGAAATCCTACTGCACTTAGAACAAACTCTTAATATAAAGTACTAGTTATGGATCAAATAACGAAAGAATTCAGCAAAATTATAGACTGAAGCCATATCAAAGAGATTCTCATTATCGTATTTTGAATTCAGGAAATTTAATTAAAACAATTTAAAACGAAAGGCGACTATTTTTGCTGAAATCTTTTTCATGCTTAATTATCAGAGCATTAAACAATCATCTCATCTCATTTTCTCTTTTGCACTCTTCAATTCCAGAGATTTTCTGACTGAATGCCTTTTTCCATCGCCAAGCGCCCGTATGAGTTGCCATGGGAGCAGAAGACCATTTGGGCCATTATCTTCGGCCTGATGCTTTTTGCAATTGCTGGAAATGGTATTGTTTTGTGGATCGTTACGGGAAGTACAGACATAACTTCCAATTGAAGGGAAAAAATTTTTTCAGCAACGAAATCTAATTTCCAAGAAATATCTTTGCCTCAATGGCGTAAAATCTTTTAAGCTCTTTGAACGAATATTCTCCATTCAGAAAAAAACGTGTTGAGCAATAGGCTTAAAGTTGCCTTAAAAATGCCCTATTATTCACATAAACCGTAAACGAGCAGGCTGAAAGGCTTTTTGCACAATCTGGTGGCTTCACTCAACGAAACATGTTTATTTAATGTAAGGCACAGAATTTCCTCAACAGCATTTTAAATGCGATTTGACTTTTACATAATTGTAAGGACCTCTAACTTTTGACCTTAACAAACAAAGTGTTCAACAAGTCCTGGTTTTGGAGTTTTCAATAAAAGGGCTGCATTGGGGATTTAACGTTCAAGTTAAGCGAGTTTATAGGAAACTGATGCGAATTGAAAAAAAAAAGGAGCAACATGAAAATTTGGATTCGTCCTTTTTTCTTTAAGTAAAATAAAAGTTGTTTTGCATTGTTTTGTCTTCGATTTTTCGCTTAAAATGAGATTGCTTGTGAGCTAAGAAGATTATAGAAGTCAGAAATGGAGTAATCACTTCTTAAAGTATTTGTTTTGCTTGAGCTGCACCTAACGTCTTCTTTCGTATTTTCTTGGCCTCTGTGTTTTTTTTTCACCCGTTTTGCCTTACACTGAGCGAAATTAACCATGATTTTTTTAAAAGGGCGCATTGTTATTCACAGTCCTTTTGATTTTCGAGCAGAAAAAAAAATAGTTGAGTCAACAACATTTTTGGTTGATTTGAAAGGAACTGTGTTTAACAATTCCTTACGTTCGGTATAATTCTCATTTGCTTTATTGAATATGACATATAATATATTTGTTCATCTAAAAACTTTTTAAGCATTGCGAAATCACTCAAGACAACGGAGTGACAAAATAGGATGAAGTCCATCCGATGGTTTATTTTTTTTTTTTGGTTCTGTTCAGTAGAGTGCTCTGTGGCCATTAGCTTTGAACGTTAATTAAATTTGTTTTGACATTTCTTCTTTTGTAGGTATTTTTGAAAATTTTTTTTATTTTTAAAATTATCTTGTCGTTTCAATTATGGCCGTGGTTAATTCAACAATTTAAATTTAAATCAATTTTTGAAAATTATCAAGTCAATTCAATCTGAAATAGGATTCAAAGAAAAATCTTTATGTTTTCCAACAAGAAAAATTGTTAAAATTAAAAATATTCCTTATTGAAGCCGTTTTGTATGTTTTTCCTTTTGATTTAACCAGTTTTCTGGATCACTTTTTTCTCTGTGTAATAAACAACATAAAATTTTCCAATTACTTAAAAGCACGAGTTTGATACACCATTACGCATGTTTTTTCTCAATTAAGTAAATGAAAGTTTTATTTATCGCAGATAAGAATGAAATCTAATTTGAGAAAAATTGATATTTGAAGTCCATTCCGCCTTGCAATGCAACGAGTCTGAAGTATCACTTCTATTTCCAGGACGACAAAAATATTTCATTCGGATTATCTATATTTATTTTCTATATATATTTGATTGTCTGAGAAGAAAATCGAATTATAGAACACTCACTCAAATCACCGGAAAAAACTGAAAATTGAATGAAATTATTGAGAAATAATGAAAAACCGTCAACGGTTCACTCGTGATGCTGTGTCTTGGTCCTCTCAGCTTCTACAAAGCCAACATAGGAAGCAATCCTTTTGAAATGCGAGATATTCAATGCGCTGGAGTGTGACGATTGCTTGTCTAAGGGATCAAATTGTCTAGCAACATTTCTCATATATTTTTCAGAATTCGTATCAATTATATGAATCATGTCTAGTTTCTCTTATATTTGGCATCTTACAGGTCTCTAGGACTTTCAACAAAAATTTATATAGCATCCCTGAAGCCGATTTATCTGCTCATGGCTCAGTGAAACGGATATAAGGCTTATGTTTTCATTTCTTTTTAAATACAACAATGTCGTTGAGTTCAGGATATGGTACAAGCAAAGACCTTATAACTAACAAGATGCGTAACGACGAACAAAAAAATGTCCACAGGAGCCAGAGAAATCTAAAAGCAAGAGATTTTCGATTTCGTTAGTCATTGGCTTTTGTGAGAGCGTAATGCGTTGCTACTCAATTCATATGCTCGTTTTGACGACGTGTTTTGACACGAGGTCTAACCGAAGCAGTGCCGTAGCAACCTAGGGAAGAGGGGGAGTTTCCCCCCCACGCAATTTTTGTTTTTGCCATGAAAAAATTGAAAAGGAGAATAAATAAATGACAATCGAAAAAACGTGCATTGAAAGCGTGTATGTAATGTGGTTTTAATTAAAATAGACGTTAAAATTAAAAAAATAATTTTTCCTCCCCACGCAAATTAAAAAACTAATTTTTGCCTCCACGCAAAACGGAATTGCTACGGCACTGAACCGAAGTGATTTTTGAGATTTTTCGTGCATACGAGTACATGCATTCATACAAATGAACTGAGAAAACATACAAACTATAGGCGCAGAGTGTTTTGCTTCCCTGCAGGAATTCTGTCGCCATATGGCCCCAGTCCTATATTGATGTCAATATAGACAAGAGAACTAGTGACAACGTCAACAAATTTACAGGCGGTGTCATTAGAGAAACTGTACGTCAAGAGATATATTCATCCTATTGCCATGTCAACAACGTGTCTCCTTATAAAGCCAAAAAGTACTCCTTTTGTCTACAAATACTACCGACGTCACTAGTTCGTCAATAGTTTTTCGGTCTACTGTCGACATTCAATCACAACTCAATGTTAAATTCTATAGCCAAAGCATTGCGGCGGGTATAGCTGGTCAAAGTACTGTCGACGCGGTCATTATGAAAGAGTAAGATTCATATGACATTTCCTGCAGGGTTGCTTGAATGGGAATGAATGTGTTATTATGCACATATATAATCACTCACATAGTTACGCTACAACATCTTTCATCGACTTTATTTGACACAGCGCTCACGCTCATTCGGTTACTGAGCTCACAGCCGACTAAAATCGGCGTAAAATACGAATGTCACAGAAGCCACTTGATTTCGTTTCGCTCTCAAAAATATGCCTTGGCTGTGGCTTTTTAATAGAGCCACCTCGAAAATTCTTATGGATTTTCAAATGTATGGTCGTTACGCCATCTTTTAGTTATAAGGTCTTTGGTACAAGAACATATTTACTAGGAGGCACATCAATGAGGTTAAGAACTCCTATTTCGATTTTTTGGATCTCGCCCGTTTCGGGGTCCCACAAGGCCTTTCAAAGCTTGGAAAAAAGTCCTCTTTAGAATCGGAGATACCTGTGTGACTCCCAATTGATACAATAAAGTATGCTTCTAAAACTACCCAGCAAACATTACTAATTATTTAAGACTATTTTTACACACGAAAGTTTGAGCCCAACAGCAGCATTTCAGCTTTATTCATAGTCCAAAAAGATATTTGTTTTCCTTGAAGGGCGAAATAAATTTAAAGTCTAAAATAAAACTCTTATCACAGTATGACTTTCAAGCCGCTTTTTCTTCTTTTACGGTCAAATGTGAAGACAAATCAACAATAATTGTTTCATAAATAGTTCATTATACCCAGCGTAAGCGGGGTATATTAGTTTTGTGCAAATCTTGTAACAGGGAGAATTAAGCTCCGGAGCTATAGAAAAATATATATAGAAATGATCAGGATCAAAACTGAATCGATTTAGACATAACCGTCTGCCGTCCGTCCGTCCGTCTGTCCGTCTGTCCGTCTGTCCGTCCGTCCGTGGTCGGATCTCCTCCGAAACGGCTAGACCAATCAAGTCGAAATTTGGCACACAGGTATATCGGGATCCGAGTATGATCCTAAGTAAAAATGGAGACATCCGCCACTGCCACGCCCACAAATGAATATAATGTGTTTTCAGTAAAATGCTTGTAACTTGCGAACCACTCAACACATTCCATTGATATTTGGTGTGCTGGTAAACTACGAAAAGGGACATATCCTGGCAAAAAATGGACGCCGCCCTCCTCGAGCCACGCCCACAAATAAGCCCAAAAATAAGGGCTTATCGTAACTTGTGAAGTAAAAGGCGTAGAAGCTTCAAATTCGCAGCATAGGTTGACCAAGGCAAATGAAAGGTGTAGGAACAAAAATTTATGTAGCCCGCCCACTGCCACGCCCACAAATGAAGATTTTTCGTAACTTTCGAAGTAAAAGGCGTAGAAGCTTCGAATTCGCAACATAGGTTCACCAAGGCGAATGAAAGGTGTAGGGAAAATTTTTTTATGGCCCGCCCACTGCCACGCCCACAAATGAAGATTTTTTCGTAACTTCCGAAGTAAAAGGCGTAGAAGCTTCGAATTCGCAACATAGGTTCACCAAGGCGAATGAAAGGTGTAGGGAAAAATTTTTTGTGGCCCGCCCACTGCCACGCCCACAAATAAAGATTTTTCGTAACTTCCGAAGTAAAAGGCGAAGAAGCTTCAAATTCGCAACATAGGTTCACCAAGGCGAACGAAAGGTGTAGGAAAAAATTTTGTGCGGCCCGCCCACTTCCACGCCCACAAATGAAGATTTTTCGTAACTTCCGAAGTAAAAGGCGTAGAAGCTTCAAATTCGCAACATAGGTTCACCAAGGCGAATGAAAGGTGTAGGGAAATAATTTATGTTCCTCCCACTGCCACGCCCACAAATAAGAAGAAAAACAAGGCGCTCATAATGTCGGGACGCTGGGTATTTCAAAGTCGGGCTTGACCGACTTTAGCTTTCTTACTTGTTTTTTCACTATTTTTAACGGTTTTTTCGAACGGTGTTAGCCAAAAGCTTAAACTACTTCGTGACTCCTATTTTTGAGAACTCTAGAAAGTATTCCAGCTTAAGTATTTTAAACTCAAAATTTTAAAGACTTCAAAAAATTTTTTGTGGGTTCTTTTAATAAAAATTCACACGGCAAGAGAAGATTTCCGTATAAGAGATCTTAGCAGCTAGGACTTTTCACACAACGATAGTTTTGAATTTACATTTGTGGATAAGGGAGAAGAAACATGTATAATCTTACCTTGTTCGGTTCTTAATGACAAAAAAAAAATCCTTAATATCAAATATCCACACAGAAAAATGTCTCATTTTGTTTCGATGTCATACCATCAAGATTAAAAGACGGCGAGACATGAACTATGTATGTCTAAGTGAGATGCCGTGTTGAAAAGGCAGGGATATTGTTGTGTTTCTTTAAAAAAAA
>CM035809.1:3390075-3419324 GCA_020466095.1 Chlorops oryzae | reverse complement strand
TCTACGCCGACACGTGCTTTTAAAATTTCTGTCTTCTATGGATTTGGACGTTAAAAGTGACAGCAAAAAAAACACACGTTTACCTCATACGGTGGTACCGCGGCAGTGATAGTGCACCCGTACGGAGTATAAAGGAGAGACCAATTTCGGGCTTTAGTTTCCGATCAGAGAAGATGAGGTTTGGACACGTGATTTCCCTTTTCTACATGTGGCACCTCGCCACATGCCTCTTTCTTTTGGGAATTCCACAAATTTCCTATGGGGGATATTCCAAATTTTATTCCTCTGGACTGGTTGTGGATTATGCGCAATATTGGTGGCCACGACTGTGGATGCTTGGGAGTCCGAAATATGGCCTCAAATAAAAAAAATAAGTTCCTTGTCCGTTTTGAGCAAAATTAATTTTTGCTTCGATTTGAAATTTATTTAAACTTTTTAATTTTTATTTTTATTTTTTTAAAGCAAATTTGCCAAGAAACTTTAATAGTTTCTAAATGAGCGGGTAAAGAAAACGATTTCCGCACTGAACTTAACTGAGCGAGGCGATCACAGCGACAAAGTGAACGATCATTGTCACCACGCATTATATGCAATAATCGGGTCACCTGCTGCTCTAATTAGCAAGAGTTTTCGCATACGCAATTTGATTGGTGGAGAAATTATTGCACTAGTTTTCAGTTAGACTAAGGGCGTGACTTTCTTGCTGAAGTTTTAAACCCAGTACACATTTTGTTTCTAGACTTTGGTATGCAAACTATTGTTTGTTAGTAGCCCAGTACAAGAGTTGAACTCTTAGGTGAGTTTCTTTGCTTAAATTCGTTTCCAATATCCTTAACTTACCATTAAAAAAGGACAAAAGATGCATAGCGAAATTAAAAACTCCCAATTTTCATCCATTTTCCGGCTTTTGGTCAAGAAGAATGCTCTTCTATAAAATCCGCTGTCTCGTGATTGAGATTGACTCAACCGAAAATCTAATTCGAAAAAGTTTTTTTTACTTTATTAGAACATTCAATGGCCACTCAAAAGTTTGTCAATACGTTCAGAGCATTTCGCCATTCGAGCTTTGATGGAGTAATTAATCGGAATTTTGTTGATTAGCGATTCATCGCTTTTAGTGCAACCGAATGGATTTGGCTTTTTGTCGGAAATCACCGACCGCATCATCGAATCGCATTTGAATAGTTCAAAGCTGCTTTTGTTTGGCTTAGCCGCATTTTGGTTTCTTTCGATTCATCGAGTTTCGCACCGGAGCTTTATCTGACCGCACAATTTCCGGATTTCTACACAAAGAAAAAAATTTTAGCTTTTTCCAATTTGACGCATCAGTTTTTGCATTTGAAATTATATCAAAAGTGATTAGTGTTTACAGCAAAGGCGTCCTCACATTTTTTTTCCAAATACTTTCTTTTTGTCAAATAATTTGATGACAAACAGTCTAATGCCTATCCAAATAATCTCGCTTACTCCAAACATGTATTTGTCTGATTCAAGCCAAACAAAAAAGTTCCAAATATTTTATTTAAATGCCAAGCAGTGTAATATAAGCTATACTAAGGCCCAAAATCCAACATTGCGAGAGCCCAATGCGAGAGCGCGAGACGAGACGCACACAAAGTTCAATACATTCAATCATATGGTTCAAGCTCCAATGTATCGCACTGCGAGACCTCGTAGCGAGAAAATTTTGGAAAATTGAATATTTCTCGTTGCGAGGCAATTTGACAGGTTAATGATGTAGCTATTTTTTGAGTACTCGCTATTGGGTACTCGCTTAAACTAGTAAAATAAAAACTGTTCACTGTTCCGTAATAAAAGAGCTTTTAGAATATTTCGCGAGCTTTGTTTCATTTTGAAAATTTTGAATTAAAATTTAAACTCAAGTGAAAGCGTATAATTTTTATGAGTACTCGGTACTCGTTAGATTGGTACTTGGTTCAAATATTGCATTACTAGAAGTGAAATTATGCTTTCATCTGCGTGACCCAAAACTCTCATTGGAGATTGAAATGTGTCACGTAACACATTTTCGTGACGTCGCGCACTCTCGCATCGGGCTCTCGCAATGTTGGATTTTGAGCTTAATTTAAAAATTAATTTTTGGTTAAAGAGTTTGGTGTTTTTACTTTTATTAAAAGTGAACTTGTTTGATTAAATGTTTAGAGCTTTTAAATATCTTTATTGGCAGAAAAAAGCGCGTCTGAAATTATTTTAATTTTAATTTTAATTTTTTTAATTTTTTCGAAACGAATTCCGTCTAGACTCTAGAGACGATGGAGGTATAGGGTTAAAAAAATTTGTGGTATCCCAGCAAAAATATGCACATTTTGTACCCTCGGAGAGTTTCCACTGTCTAGAGTTTTCTTTTGTATGAAAAATTATTTCCACAGCTATGGAAACTAATAAAGCCCAAGGTTTCTGCTTCAACCTTTTCAATACACAAAATAAATCCGATTCTCATATAATTCTCAAACCGAAAATTATTAGGTCTGTTCCCGTACTGCACGAAACTGCCCAATTTTTTGAAAACTGTATGAAAATCGGGATAAATTGGGCAGTTTTGGGTAGTTTTGTGCAGTACGGAAACAGACCTATTGTTTGATATTCAGGGGTGTTATGGAAATCAATAGTCGTCAGAATTGGTTTTGAAGCCATTAATTATGTGGTGCAGGGATCTTTATAATCGAATATGGCTTTTGGTAATTGCATCTTTTTCGAAAAATGAATCGTTGCCCAAACCCTTAATTGATTTCCAATCCATCTGTACAAAATAAATGATGATTTCAAATCCGATTCTGAAAACTATTGATTTTCATAGCACCCGTGATTAACATTTGAGTTCCATTTGTGAAAGATTTGAGCATAAACCTTTTTGTTTTTCAATTTAAACCCTAGTACACAAAGGAAGACCTGAAGGAATTTTTTCCATATAAAATGTATGGGAGATATTTCTTCGCGAAATGAAGAGGAATGCAAAAGAAAAAAAATTCCTTTTTGTTATCCACAAAAGAAGAGAAATGCAAACGAAAACTTGACAGCTGGCGACCAAAATTCCTTCAGGTCATTTCTCTTCCGTTGTGGACTAGGGTTAAGAATAAAGTGCCCTTTTTTTGAGAATGCTATCATTCATTCACCACTCATTTTCTGCACGTGGAAGTTTCCTGTCAGCATATAGAACTATAGCTGCAACTTCGGCCAAATTTTGGCGCGTTATGGCATGATTTGGTGAAAAAGTTCAACTGTGGTGAACCACGCCATAAGTCGAGTGTTGTGGTGAACCACGTAATAGAAAGTGTGGTGTATCACGTAATAGCTTTTGGCCGAGGTTGCAGCTATAGTTCTATATGCCTGTCAGTGTCGTAATAAATTTTTACCCGGTTTTTGTATTCGGTGTAAGCAAATGGAACTGAAAATTTAAATGAAACTCTGTGCTAGCCTCAGAAATATATGTTAACCTAGGGTAAATTTTCGGGATGATTTTTTTATATGCGTTTGACATTCGTAACCATGGATTTCGCCGATAGCCCTAACCCGGAATAAGGAGAACATAGCAGTACGAAAGAATTTACTTGTAAAAAAAAACATCTAAATGCAACCCTGAATGCAATAGCAGCAAAGGCATTATACTACATGTAGGCTTTTAGTAATGAATTTTGTGGGCGCAACTATTTAGAACTATAGCTGCAACTTCGGCCAAAAGCTATTACGTGGTTCACCATACTATAGTTTGAGTTATGGCGTGGTTCACCACAGTTGAACTTTTCACCAAAACATACAAAAACGCGCCAAAATTTGGCCGAAGTTGCAGCTATATAGTTCTATATGGTTCTATATGCGTCGCACAGTGTCGTGTGAGCGGCCAAAAATACACAAATTCGATGTGATTTAAAAAAAATTTTTGGTGCGTTATTATAGGAAATATAGGAATCCAAATTTATTTTTCAAATATTCTAAGCGGTTTTGTCATAGCGGACCGTCAAAATTGACAATGCTCGTAAAGCAGCTTTAAAATGTGGTACTTTTATGTTTCAATTAATAAGTTTAAAAAATTGTAATTGCGTCTATTATGTTTCGACCTTTATGTTTCGTACGTCAAATTATAAATAAAGGTTTTAACTTTTTTTTAAAAAAATATTAATTTTGTTTTCGTTTACAAGATATTTATATTGCTTGTCAAAGGAAAACAAAGCGAATTAATGGCAAAAAGAAAAACAAATTTTTTTAAAAAGGTATTAAAAAAATACTTATATGTAAGCCCACCAGATGTACTGATTTTCGGCTCATTGTACTGATTGAAAATCGGTACTGCTTAAGTACTGATTCTTGAAGTTTTCTCAAATCAATTTGTGCACAATAAACACAGACTCAGAATGTGTCACTCTCAGTATGGCTACGTGAAGTCGTATTGTGCACTGGATAAAATATTGGAGTGGAACTCAGAGAAAGTTGAAATAGAAAGTAGATGGGTTGAAATTTTTAAGCACATGGATGCTGCGCAAATGCACTATTTTGAATTTGGTTCTCATTCAATTCATTCTTTGCTTGCCTGGAACCAGCGCACCAGTTGAACGCATTTTTGAAAATCTGAGTCGTCCAATCGTCACCTTATTATCAATTTTATTAGTAAAATTTAATTCAAACTTTAATTGCGTTGATTTCTTCGATTTTCTGAAGGAACACCCACAGCTTTTAAAACAAATTGCGATCAGTGATAAATACAACTTTTAGAGCCAATATTACCAAGCTAATCCAAGAATTTGGTAAACAAATACAGTTTTCATTTTTTTAAAAGATCTTAGATCTTGTTTTCACTTCGAAATATCTTTCCACTTGAATAAAAAGATTTTTTTATATATGGGTATTTCCAAACGGACGTGGCAGTTACTTTATCAATTTTAAGTCCCGAATTGAAGAATGTGGAAAATTGTAATTTTGTTTCTAACTATTATCATGCAGCTCTTCCGGAATTTTATACTTATGAAAAATTTACGCCGATCAGAAAGGCAATTAGATATGTTCGGACGTGACAAAAAGTTTACTTTTTCTTGAAATACCCATATATAAAAGTATACTGATTTGTACTGATTTTTTACTCTGTATTTGGCAATTTGTACTGATTTGATGCGAAAAAAGTATGGTGGCCCTACTTATATAAAATTATATATCTGTAATTACAATATACTTTAATACTGAAAGTATTATATAATACAAAAAATTCAGCAGCGTCCGCGATAATAATTTCACTTTTTGTATAGTGGCCCAAGGCCAAAATAAAGGCGAAAAAGCACTAAAAGCACAAATCTTAGTATCAAACTTAAGAGAAATATGTAATTACATACGATGAATTTGAGTGTTTTTGAGATATCATATTTTTTTTCTTTGGCACGACAAATAAAGAAAATTCAAAAATATTTTTGAAATTTTCATACGTAGAAAAAAAAAGTAGGCGTGGCAGCATCATGAAATTAAAATTTTCCAACTCAATATTGAATTTCAGGTCTGTAGGTCCCAATTTTCGAAGTTTGGGAACCCCCTTTATATGGAAGAAGGGGGTGGAGTGGTCCGTTTTTCACAATTTTTTCAAAATTTCTTAATTTCATACCAAGAAACATCCCTGCCATATTTTATTGCTCTTACGCAACTCCTAGTTTTGGCCACAAGTTGTATGGGGACACGGCACTGTGCGTCGCTGGGTTGTTGCATTTCTCTCGTAGCTTTTGATAACAAAAAATTAAGAGCGAAAGTATTTAGAGCAAAATTTAAAAAATAAATTCCCTTTTTTTCTCAGTGCATAGAATAAACTTTAAATTTCACTGAAAATGTCCACTCGATCGTTATGCATAGCGATTAGATGAAATAATTTAGAAAAACTAATTTGAAAAATATTAACCTTTTATACGCAACTACTCCTAACGATTTTCTCCCGTTTTTCCGACATCGTTTATTTCTTTTGAGTTTACAGCGTTTTATCTCAACAATAACTAAAAAAAATTCTTTAGAGAACTTGAAGCTAGTTTACGTCGAAGTATGGCGTTGGTTTGTTGCGAAGCCCTTCACTCTGCGTAACACTTTGTCTATTTCTTGTCAATGCAACGATTTCAGCACGTTCTAGGCTTTCAATAAAGTGACAGCCCGCGTTAGCTAGTCTTTTGATTTTCAGTAAATTCGCTGCTAGAACTATTTGCAAAGTTCGAGCTTTGTTGGACTGAAAAAATTGACATTCCCAGGCTTTCGTCTGTGCTGTGTTTGGAGAGTTGTGATAATGATACTTGGCCCAGGCGATTATCCGATCCAAAACAATGGAGTCTATAACGGGAAGTCGTATATAGTCGCCATTAATTTCCAACAGTTCCTTTATCATTCCGCATGTGTTCATAATACTCATATCGACAATAAATATATCTCCATTCGAAGACTGCAATTTTATGGTTGCCATTCCTGTTGGGTTTCTTTCATTGCTGTTTACTTTTTTCCTTAAAAAATGGAAATTTATAAAGTTACGAAAATTTTTTAAAAACTTTACATTTAGCCGATTGATACTTCGATCGAATATCTCCAGTCACAGTAAAAAAAAAAAACCATTTTTGTAATTCTCAAGCCAAACAAAAAAGTTCCAAATATTTTATTTATATGCCAAACAGTGTAATACCCTATTTTTATATGCCGATCAAACACAATATTTTATCAAATATTTGTAAAAAATTTTATTCCAAATATTTGGCCAAATGCCAAACAGTGTAATACAAGCTTTAGATATTAAGACCCATAACTAAGCCTCCCATTTTAAGGCTGATTTACAAAAAGGCAGTGGCAGTGCTAGTTTTCAAAATTTTAAATAGCACTATTTGATATGAAACAAATTACAATACGTTGTGGAATTTGTTTCATATCAAACAGTGCTCTTTAAGATTTTGAAAACTGTCACTGCCACTGCCTTATTGTAAATCAGCGTTAAATTGAGTGAAAATACATGATAAAATGATCAAAATAATTCATTTTACAGGATCTTGTTTTCCAAAAACAGGAGCCTTTTTTATATGAAAGAAATCAAAATATGTGCAAATTTAGTAACATTTCAGTTTGTTATCCTCACATTTGTAAGCTTTTTCTATCAGGTAAATAAAAGTTTAAAAAAAGTAAATTGCTTCAATTTTTAAACTTTCGACCTGGGAATTGTCTTTGAACTTATCTTTGGGAGCATTTTAACAAAGCAACTTTAAGCTTTAAGCTTAGGTAAATTCCATGCATTGTATTTTAAAATTTGTTAATGGCTTTAAGTGTCTTTGAAATGAAAATTTTTACTCAACTGAGCCAGTTGATTCAGGTAAGCAGATAATGTACTCAAACATTGTTGCTATTGCTTTTTAGTCGCAGCCTCCAGCGCCGAAATGATTTAAAATTTGGAACTTTTTCATTTTTCCATTCTCTGATGTTTCAGTCTGAGCAAAAGTTTTTCACAAAATCACAACTTCACGGTTTTATTGCCAAAATACAGTATAATACAGGATAAAGACAGGGGGTCGTATGCATAATAATGAGTTCTAAACTTTTTCTCAAGTTTTTGAGCAATTGCTCACTTTCGCATGCATAACAAAGCAATTAATCATGAGCTCAATCTCATGTTTTGAGATTGATCTTACTGCTGAGCAATTGCTTAATATATAAAGCTCTCTCTGAGTCCGAGCTAATACTTGTATGCATAAAAACCACCTTCAGCTCGATTCCTTGAGATCAAACTCCTATTTTGGTGAGACTGGTAGGCTTTTACTTAGTTTAACTAAAAAACGCAATCAGTGAAAATGGCTGAATATTTCCTAACTGAAAAGGAAACAATATATAAACAACGTTCATCCATTCTTGAAAATGACAACATTCAAAGACTATACCGGTTCGAAAGTAAAAACGTAGAGTGGCTAGCTCAGAATTTTCTCGATGATGTAAATGAAACCCGAGGTGGAGGATTAAGCAAACTTAATAAAATGCGAATTTATTTAAGATTTGTTGGGGACCCTGCATTTCAAGTTGGAATTGGTAATACCATTGGAGAACATCAGATCACAGTTTTCTTTTCTTCTTTTTAAATTCGCAATACTGGAAGCTGACATTTTTCTAACAATATTTAGTGCTCTTTAATTTTTTTTTTTAAACGTTTTATTATTTATTGGATCACTCCTCTAAGATAGGAGTCTAGCATTAAGTTTTTAAATCTTACACCTAATTTGACAATATTATAAATCACAAAGCATTTTCTAAATTGAAAAGTTTATGACTAAGTAATTAGTTCATTGCGGGCCTTGGATACCGAAAACTAGGCTTTGCTGATGTGTGAAGAAACACGTGTAATATTGACGGTGCGGAAACGAAGATTTTAAGCAGCTAGGCTGTGCGTGGATTGCAAGGGTGCATGGAGTGCACCCACCGAGTATACGATCAGCTAGGAAAGCTGTGTTTATGTTATGTTTAATGTTCTCGGTTAAAAATAAAATAATGTCGCCTTGAACGTCCTCTGCGTTCTCCTCAACGCTGTCCTCTTTGGCCGAACTCATTATTAATAATATGCAAAAAAACACTTGCACTCTTAATAATTTTAACTGTTAAATGATGCATAAAATGTGCGTTGCAACAACAAATTTACATACTAAGAGAAAAGAGCTTTCGGCTTCATCTCAAAGTTTTTGAGTTCTTTGTGGTGAGCTCAAACTCAATTTATTGCATACGAAATTGAGTTCAAGCAAGAGCAAACGGTTGATCTCAGGTAGCTGAGCTTAAGCTCGATCGACTCAACTCAGAGTTTAATCTCATTATTATGCATACGACCCAGGGTCTCGCCCTCTCTCGCCCTCTCTCGCCCTCTTTCGCCCTCTTTCGCCCTCTTTCGCCCTCTCTCGCCCCTCTCGCACCCTCTTGCCCCCTCTCGCCCACTCTCGCCCTCTCTCGCCCACTCTCGGCCTCTCTCGCCCTCTCTCGCCCTTTCTCGCCCTCTCTCGCCCACTCTCGCTCACTCTCGCCCACTCTCGGCCTCTCTCGCCCTCTCTCGCCCTCTCTCACCCTCTCTCGCGCTCTCTCGCCCACTCTCGGCCTCTCTCGCCCACTCTCGGCCTCTCTCGCCCTCTCTCGCCCTCTCCCGCCCACTCTTGCCCACTCTTGCCCTCTCCCGCCCTCTCTCGCCCTCTCTCGTCCTCTCTCGCCCCTCTCTCGCCCTCTCTCGCTCTCTCTCGCCCTCTCTCGCCCTCTCTCGCCCTCTCTCGCCCTATCTCGCCCTCTCTCGCCCTCTCTCGCCCTCTCTCGCCCTCTCTCGCCCTCTCTCGCCCTCTCACGCCCTCTCTCGCCCTCTCTCGCCCTCTCGCCTCTCTCGCCCTCTCTCGCCCTCTCTCGCCCTCTCTCGCCCTCTCTCGCCCTCTCTCGCCCTCTCTCGCCCTCTCTTGCCATCTCTCGTCCGCTCTCTACCTCTCTCGCCCTCTCGCTATTCATATATTTGTGTCGGGTAAAGTATTGTTTGGTTCAGCTGACAACTTTAAACACCCTGATCTGTCTTCTACTACGAAAGAAAATCATGGAAAGAGAAAAAAATCAGAAAATAAGATTGTTATTAAGTTGGCTTTTCTGTGAATAGAAAATGAAAAATTCTCCTGTAAAAATCTGTTTTTATGTCAGTTTAATTTAATTTCGTCGACTCAAAACGCGAAGATAGGCATCTTTTTGACGTTGCTAGAAATTCCCATTGTTTGGAATTATACAGACTTCACAGAACAAAGTTGAACACTTAAATCTGTAGAGAGAATAAAAGACAGAAAACAAACAAGAAACCATTTTCCAGAAATGGAATGCAACAGGAAATGGTAAACGTAATTTGCTCAACGCTTATTCTCGGAGGCCAATTGCAATAATTTCTTGGAGAAGACAACCATTCGTTTTTTGATTCAAAATGACTTTTTTACAATTCTTAGGTTAATACAGCGTGGGAGGGTCGCTGTGGATGAAAATTGTATTTTGACATCACACACAATCTGAGCAAATACCAAAACATAAACACGCATACCTACGGTTTTTGTTTCCAGGGGGAAAAAAGCGTAAAATTTTTTAAGCGTTTCTGATACCTACTTTTTATTTCTCAAGTTCGATTAATCGAAGCAAAACGTCATGAGACGGTAAGTTTTATCCTTTTCTTGTACAGTACCTATATTAAGTATGCTTTGCGATGTAATATCAAGTTTTTTTGAAATATCTGTTTTGTGTTAATTGGCAGAATACAAGAAAAAAAAAACCGACCTATTATTTTAGCTTAAATTTATATTTATTGAACTTCATATTTTTAAGAATTAAATGAAATTATACAAGGTGGTCCACAAAATAGGTACAGTAGTTATGTAGTTAAAAACAAGTTGGCTTAGTTCTTAAGCTCTCCACTGGTCTGCGTACCAATGCGAAGTATTGACTTAGAAAAAAATTATTAGAATAATAGAAAGAATTCTTAACCGGATATAGAAATACATATCACACGATTTTCATCACAGTTTGTTTTTTAACCAAGGAAAATCAACACCTATGAAATTAAAACTTATATGAACATTAATTAATTTAGAATAACATAGAGAAACAAGGTGCTCCTGGTGAACCTGTACCGCCTCAGAAGAAACTAATGTGTCAAAGATCAATAACCAAAAATATGGTGATCTTTTTCTGATCGTGTTTCTCCCTCTACTCCATGTCCTTAAAAGGCTACTCATTTCCTTGTTAATCATTAAAAATGTAAATAATCTTTAGACGGCCTCTGTGGCTAACTGTGGATGCCTTGTCTAGATTCTTGATGAGAGGCCTAAGTGTGTTGTTGGCACATGGATGAACAAACCTACAATTTACTTGTATTATTATATTTCATTTCTTTTTATTCATTTCATGCTTTTTACATTGGAAACAAAACCAATTCATTTTTATTAAATACAAAGCGGATAAGGAAATAAGACAAAGCAATTTCCTAAAATTCAAATCCTAATTCAGCATCCCCATGCTCAAGTGGAGCTGATAAGCAAAGGGTGTAGAATTTGGCATTCGAAGCTATACGGACAGCGGCTGTGATGCCGAATTCTGGCCCTTGTTTGTCTTATTTGTTTTCTTTATTATTGGGTGCTTTGTTTTGTATTGAATTTGTTATTGCATATTTTCTGGTTATTTAACACTAAAGGCTCAGTTACTTTTGAATCAAGAGTCTTGACTGAACATTACTTACCTTAACTTATTTAATCAGCTAACTTGATATCTTTAGTACATGTTGTATGGGAGCATTTACTGAAAACTTAATTTGAATTAAGATAAGAATCTGTGGTGTATTTTATGCTACATCTGCATTAAAACAGAACAAAAGCTCGCAATGAGCAAAGAACTGTGTGCAAAAAAAGGATTAAACTCTTTACTTTGCAAAAAGTCTTGGTGCTTCTACTAAGATAAATTCCTCGTGCTTCTACCAGGATATTCAATCAGAAAAGGTCCTTAGCCTAAGGTGACTCAACCCGATCAAAACTCTTTAGTAAAATTTCCCTAGAGACCAACCTCAGCATTCCAAGGACAATCCCTTGAGGATATTTTAAGCATGTAAACTCACAAAGGAATCCTTTGAGGGTCTTTTGTTTCTCCAATGGTTTCTATTGGGGATTTTCTGAACCATCTTCAAAAAATGTTATCTTTCCCGGTGTCAGCCACTAACCTAAGTAAATAATTTTTAAAACGACGTATACGTAATGTTGAAATAGTATTACTCATACTTCGGGTATTTAAAATAAAATTTACTTCTGATGGCCATCCTTATCACTTAGGGGTATAAGAACTAGAAATTCAAATCAATCGGTCAAATCATTTAGGAGGAATTTGGGAACAAACACCTTGACATGAGAATTTTATATAAAGGGGCTCTCTCCAACTCTGCCCGAGTAAAAATATGCAGGCCCAAATCGGGCGCAAATGACGCCCAAAAATCAAAACGCGCCCAAATCGAGCCCAAACAAAGCCCAAATCTAACAAAAACGCGCCCAAATTGAGCCCATTGCGCGCCCAAATATAACCAAATTAGGCCCAAATTGAGTCCAAGGCGCGCCCAAAAAAATTAAAGGAGGCCCAAATCAAGCCCAAATATTATCAAAATGAGCGCACATTGGGCTCAATTTGGGCATGTTTTTGTTAGATTTGGGCTCGATTTGGTCGCGAGACTGTTCATTATTTGGGCCTGGTTTGGGCTCGATTTGGGCGCAATACTGTTCATTATTTGGGCCCAGTTTGAGCGTGCTTTGTGCGTGCAAAATAAATACAAATATTTTTACTCGGGTGTCGGAAATGAAAAACTTCATATAAAAAAACGCTTCAGAAATGTATCAGAAATTTTCTGAACCTCTTTTTTGTATTAAGGGGACCTTCTGGTCTAGAATTTTTTGAAAATTGATTTTTTTTTTTATATATATTTCGGAAGAATAGACTTTTAAGAATATGCTGGCAAAGTTTCGTGAAGATATTGACAATATTTTCTTTGCTACAGCCGTTTTAGAAGGTAGAGACAGCACGCAGCGCGCTTGATCAAAGCAACTTTGAACGCGTTTATCTCAAAACCACTTTTTTTGACCTGGTGTGAATGAAACCAAAAAAACCATCGAACCGATTTGTCTGGAATTTTTATATGTTATTCATAACATCAATGGCTATGGCCCGAACTAGAATCGAATTTTTATTTCAAGAACTTCATATTTTTTGATAAAAAAAAATGGTCAAAAAAAGGGGAGTTTTTGATGGTTGAAATAAAAAATTGCGCCATTTTGTCAATTAAAAAAAAAATTTTTTTATTCTAGTTCCTGCCATAGCCGCATTCATTCTGATTAATAACATATTTTTGTTTTTTTTCTTCGATTACCAGAACTGCCAAAATCTTTCACACCACGGAGGTACTTTTTCAAAGAGGGTCCACTTCAACGCCATTTTTAAAATACCAAAAAAAAAAAAAAAAATTACAAAAAAATTTTTTATTTTTTGTCAATAAAGAATATAATAAGCCTGCATACTTAGAAAATCGTTTTTTATTTGGCTTAATACCGAAAAAAAATCATGAATATGAAAACATTAGTGTATAATCTATTGCGAAAATTTAACAACACCGGTGTCTATATAAAATAATTTTCGCTCCAAATAAAGCCCTCCAATTTACGTAATTGAAATCGACAGTCACCACCAATAAAATTTCGATTTCACAGTAATAAATTCTCTAAATTCAACCAGAAATGTTTTTATCTCATTCTGCTTTTTATTGTTTTAAGAATATAGCTTTCTCTATTTCAGGTAACACTATTAACCTTGGTGGCATGGGGGAAATTCAAATAATAGAGTAATTCAAGAAATAAACTTCTAACAACAGCAATTACATTGATGCGATAACGTGCTCTTAATGGCAAAGTTTGCATGGAAGTTTTGTTATTGGTAAAGTTTTCTCCAGAAGAGGATTAAATTAACAATTAAAACTTCTAAATAAGATTAATTCCAACAGATTCTAAAGGATATTTTCTTGATAGTAGCACATTCAAAATCGTTTTAACACGGCTGGAATTTGCGATGGCTGCAAAAGTTTCGATTGACGCTTAAAATTTAAATTTCAATGGCCTTTCTTTTGACATTTAGAAATTCAATTCAATTAAATTAATGGCTTATGACTAGTTTTGATTAAATGTTAATGGAGAGGCTAGCGAGGTTCAAAACTTCTTTTTTCTTTTATATTAAGGATAAGCAAAATTCTGAGCTTTCAACTCTTTGTATGATTTGCTCGTGTTTCTTTTGGGTAAAAGTGACTTCGCCCATTAAACAATTTGTTCTTGCAGTGAAAGATATATTTGCATGGAATTCTTTTACCCAAAAACTCTACCCATTGACATCATCAGAAAGATCTAAAGTGTTTGGATACTTTCTTTAACTCAAACGCCTTTTTGCTCAATTTTATTCATATTTTTGCAATATTTGCAATCAAGAGGAACTTATTGCACCCTTAAAACTTATCTTTTTATCTGGTAATGCTACGGCTTCAAAGTCTTTAAGTTCAAAAGTTCAAGTTTGCCGATGTTGAAAGATTTATTTATCCATTTGAAGCACATTCTTTGATTGAATTTCTGTTTATTCACTTTTCATCCGAAGCTAATGCGTTGGATAACAAATTAAGACGGAAATATTTTCGACATTTATAATTACTTAAACCTCGCTATCGGGCCCTTCGATTTCATAAATATAAATAATAAAAAAAATCGTTTGAAAAAGGAACAAGAACGCTTAAAATGAATTCCCTTTGAATTTATGTCAAATAATGGTTGAATTGAGCTGATGATTGAAAGTTAAGTATTTGAAATAGAAGGGATGATGTACTTGTGTATATGTGGATTAGGGCTGCTCTTAACTCTATGGAGAAATTTTGTAGCGAGTTTCTGATCGGTCTCAGGGTCCAACTTTTGCCTTCAATCAATCAAAATGGATAAGTTTTTCATCAAGCCTACGCAATTTGTTACAAACGCTTTATCCTCCAAACTCCCATTGACGGCCGACAAAATAATCTCCGATCGAATGAAATGCGTCTATTATACAGAATGAAGAAAAAAATTTCAAAAATAAATAGCCGAGGAAATAGGGGAAATGCCAGCTTATCAATTTCCGATCAAGAAAGAAAAGTCAATATCTCTTTCTCTGCTCTCTGTGAACAAATTTCGGTACCATGCGGACTTATTTTTACAAATATCAGGATTGTTAACAAAACATTAAAGAAATCACGCAAAAAGTAGGTAAGTAGGTTGAAGTGGCCGTAGGCCCATTGTGCTACCAAGGAGGTTTTCTTGTGTTTGTGTGAGTGTATGTCTTATTATGTTGTGTGCCCCTAACATGCGATTTTTTTGAAAAAACCAGTGCTAGGCTTGCAACTTTACACTCCGTTTCGCCTGTGCTGGGAATCGAACATCCGACCCTGGGATCAAGAGTATAGCACGCATCGCCCTACGCTATCCCAGAGTCACACGCAAAAGGTAAATTTTCTATGATAAATTTTCTCCTCTTAACAAATTCTCTTAGCTTCTATGATTATCTAGTGGTTCCTTTGTCATATACAAAAACTTCAACAGATATAATATCCACATTAGGGCTGCTCTTAATTCCCGAAATGGAATTTCAATCGGTCTCAGGGTCCAGAAGTGTTTCATTGGACATGGAGGAGAAACGTGAGAAATTTGGAAGCAATCGGATAACGGGAACCCGTGGCAGTTTTCAATTGAAGTTTGGGAAATTGGCAAAAATAGAGAGGAAACGGCCCTTAACTCCCCACAAGGCGCCCCTACGGATATATAACGTATGGCCAACCCCCATTATTTTTTTACTCCGAACATTTTTTCTGAACAATCCTACCCCCTATCTCCCCTCCTTAAGGGGGCTCCCATACAAAAATAATTTTTTAAAAACTTTTCCCCCCATCTTCCTAACTAGCCCCAGAGTGCTCCTAGAGGAGTCAAATGTATGACCGACCCCCATTAACTTTGTCCCCCTAACATTTTCTCCGAACATACTTAACCTCTATCTCCCCCCCTTAAGGGGGCTCCCATATAAAACTACCTTAATTTGAGCAAAAATTCATACAAAATGGCCGTCACTACAGTCAAACCCCTCCTAGGGGGCTGATATATATGACCGACCCCCATTATTTTTTTACCCCAAACATTTTCTTCAAACATACCTACCCTCTATCTCCCCTCGTTAGGGGGGTCCCCATACAAAATTAGGCTTAAATTAAAGAAAAATGCCTCACGAACTTCAATCTATAATATAGATGCCGTAGGAACAAGAAAGAGCATGTTCAGCATGCATATTCGAAAAATTTACAAAATTACCTTTTAAACGAGCCTAATATGAAGAATATTGGATTAGTTTTTGGTGTGTTTTAATAATATGATATATTTTATTACCTTTTTTTATACCCAGCGTAAGCGGGGTATATTAGTTTTGTGCAAATCTTGTAACAGGGAGAATTAAGCTCCGGAGATATAGAAAAATATATATAGAAATGATCAGGATCAAAAACTGAATCGATTTAGACATGTCCGTCTGTCCGTCTGTCCGTCCGTCCGTCCGTCCGTCTGTCCGTCTGTCCGTCCGTCCGTGGTCGGATCTCCTCCGAAACGGCTGAACCAATCAAGTCGAAATTTGGCACACAGGTATATCGGGATCCGAGTATGATCCTAAGTAAAAATGGGAGACATCCGCCCACTGCCACGCCCACAAATGAATTTATTGTGTTTTCAATAAAATGCTTGTAACTTGCGAACCACCCAACACATTCCATTGATATTTGGTGTGCTGGTAAACTACGAAAAGGGAAATTTTTTGGCAAAAAATGGACGCCGCCCTCCTCGAGCCACGCCCACAAATAAGGCCAAAAATAAGGTCTTATCGTAACTTCCGAAGTAAACGGCGTAGAAGCTTCAAATTCGCAGCATAGGTTGACCAAGGCAAATGAAAGGTGTAGGAACAAAAATTTATATAGCCCGCCCACTGCCACGCCCACAAATAGAGAATTTTCATAACTTCCGAAGTAAAAGGCGTAGAAGCTTCAAATTTGCAACATAGGTTCACCAAGGCGAATGAAAGGTGTAGGAAAAAATTTTTTGTGGCCCGCCCTCTGCCTCGCCCACAAATGAAGATTTTTCGTAACTTCCGAAGTAAAAGGCGTAGAAGCTTCAAATTCGCAACATAGGTTCACCAAGGCGAATGAAAGGTGTAGGAAAAAATTTTTTGTGGCCCGCCCTCTGCCACGCCCACAAATAAAGATTTTTCGTAACTTCCGAAGTAAAAGGCGTAGAAGCTTCAAATTCGCAACATAGGTTCACCAAGGCGAATGAAAGGTGTAGGGAAATAATCTATGTTGCCCTCCCACTGCCACGCCCACAAATATAGAAGCAAAACATAGTGCGCTCATAATGTCGGGACGCTGGGTATTTCAAAGTCGGGCTTGACCGACTTTAGCTTTCTTACTTGTTTTAAACTGAATTTTGGGTTCCATCCCCTAACTGGCCAAATAATGACCCTAGTACAAAAAAACAAGTTGAGTTGTGTCATAGGACACCAGATAAGATCGAAGTTCATTATGGTATTTATAAATGTTAGTAAATATAATTCGCAGCAAGGTTTTTCGCAAAACTCAATTGTTTTTATTAATCGAAAAATATATGTATACAAGACGGCTGTGTGTTGTTTTCAACTGTTTTTAACAAGCGAAAATGCGATACAGTATATTCTGCTTAGCTGCATTCAATTATTTTCCAGACAATTTTATGCACTTACGCGAAAAACGCACCTACCCGAAATTTTTTGCTGTATTTTTGAGTAACATATCAGAATGTCTTTAACAACACTTGAATTCTTAAAAGAACGCCGTCCAAATATTAATTTTATTAACAAACAAGTAAGAAAGCTAAAGTCGGTCAAGCCCGACTTTGAAATACCCAGCGTCCCGACGTTATGAGCGCACTATGTTTTGCTTCTCTATTTATGGGCGTGGCAGTGGGAGGGCCACATAAATTATTTCCCTACACCTTTCATTCGCCTTGGTGAACCTATGTTGCGAATTTGAAGCTTCTACGCCTTTTACTTCGGCAGTTACGAAAAATCTTCATTTGTGGGCGTGGCAGTGGGCGGGCCACATACATTTTTTTCCTACACCTTTCATTTGCCTTGCTGAACCTATGTTGCGAATTTGAAGCTTCTATGCCTTTTACTTCGGAAGTTACGAAAATTCTCCATTTGTGGGCGTGGCAGTGGGCGGGCTACATAAATTTTTGTTCCTACACCTTTCATTTGCCTTTGTCAACCTATGTTGCGATTTTGAAGCTTCTACGCCTTTAACCTCGGAAGATAAGAAAAATTTTCATTTGTGGGCGTGGCAGTGGGCGGGCCACATAAAATTTTTTCCTACACCTTTCCTTCGCCTTGGTCAACCTATATTGCGAATTTGAAGCTTCTACGCCTTTTACTTCACAAGTTACGATAAGCCCTTATTTGTGGGCGTGGCTCACGGAGGGCGGCGTCCATTTTTTTCCAGGATATGTCCCTTTTCGTAGTTTACCAGTACACCAAATATCAATGAAATGTGTGGAGTGGTTCGCAAGTTACAAGCATTTTACTGAAAACACATTAAATTCATTTGTGGGCGTGGCAGTGAGCGGATGTCTTCCATTTTTAGTTAGGATCATACTCGGACCCCGATATACCTGTGTGCCACATTTCGACTTGATTGGTCCTGCCGTTTCGGAGGAGCTCCGGACACGGACGGACAGACAGACGGACATGTCTAAATCGATTCAATTTTTGATCCTGATCAAGAATATATATATGTCTATATCTACGGAGCGTTATTCTGGCTGTTACAAGATACCGTAATATACGTTGCTTACGCTGGGTATAAAAACAAATAAGTTCTTTGACTTACTTTCGCTACTTGAACGCATATGCTTATTACAAGTAATCAGACTCACAGGGTTGCATTTAAGTCAAACATTTCCTATATTTCTGTCAACCTGTCATCGAAATTTCAACTCTGATTTCCTTTCTTCAAAGTAGTGAGTTCGTTACTTCCTTTCAATTTACTTTAACAGCGTTGAGCCCTCAAAGTGCTAAGTTAGATAAGCAGAATATACTGGAACTGAAAAAGCATACGTGTAAAGGGTTTTCCATCGCAAATGAGATAGTCTCGAAAATGCGAATTTTCATACATAAAGATGTTTTAAAGTATCGATATTTTTCACACCGATATTACATCCGCAGCCACAGGAGTACAGACGATGATTTTAAATATGTTTTAATTATGTACGAATTGACGTATACTTTGATAGCGCAAAAAAAATAATAAGCTACCTAAAATGCCTGTATATATTTGCAACAACCTACTAATCGGAGTTAATCTGAAAACGTTCAGTCTGGCAGCACCACATATTGTTTTGTTTTGTTTGAATGCACTTATGTTTGTATGTTACTGTGTAGTTTCTGAATTTAATAATTAATTGTTTTTTCGGGATATCGTCGGAAATAAGTGTCGCCTAAAAAAGTATAATATCTCGGCCGCATCAGGAAGTCATTTTACGTAAATATATGTATATTTCTTTCTTTTTGCAAAGGTTATTATACCCTTTTTTGCGAACTTCAATTTAGGTAACGCGGATTTTATAGCGGTTTTTCACTTTTTCTCGACTAGGTCCCCTGTCGCTATCGTTTCATAAAGAACTTCGTTCTAATAAATGTTCGAGTCAAATGCCGCAAACCTCAATCTATGACGAGTTTTTTGAGACTATAACCACTAAAATCGGTTAGTGGTTTCTATTCATAAAATTAATTCAAAACAAATATTTTTTGAAACGCATTATTCACTGTTTTCACGTTCGTTTCTTAGGTCTTCGCATGTCTCTCTCGGTCTGTACGCATGGCTCTCTCGGTCTGTACGCATGCAAAGACTCAAGAAACGAACGTAAAAACAGTGAATAATGCGTTTCAAAAAATATTTGTTTCGAATTAATTTTATGAATAGAAACCACTAACCGATTTTAGTGGTTATAGTCTCAAAAAACTCGTCATAGATTGAGGTTTGCGGCATTTGACTCGAACATTTATTTTTTTGTACTAGGGTCATTATTTGGCCAGTTAGGGGATGGAACCCAAAATTCAGTTTAAAAAAAAAGGTAATAAAATATATCATATTATTAAAACACACCAAAAACTAATCCAATATTCTTCATATTAGGCTCGTTTAAAAGGTAATTTTGTAAATTTTTCGAATATGCATGCTGAACATGCTCTTTCTTGTTCCTACGGCATCTATATTATAGATTGAAGTTCGTGAGGCATTTTTCTTTAATTTAAGCCTAATTTTGTATGGGGACCCCCCTAACGAGGGGAGATAGAGGGTAGGTATGTTTGAAGAAAATGTTTGGGGTAAAAAAATAATGGGGGTCGGTCATATATATCAGCCCCCTAGGAGGGGTTTGACTGTAGTGACGGCCATTTTGTATGAATTTTTGCTCAAATTAAGGTAGTTTTATATGGGAGCCCCCTTAAGGGGGGGAGATAGAGGTTAAGTATGTTCGGAGAAAATGTTAGGGGGACAAAGTTAATGGGGGTCGGTCATACATTTGACTCCTCTAGGAGCACTCTGGGGCTAGTTAGGAAGATGGGGGGAAAAGTTTTTAAAAAATTATTTTTGTATGGGAGCCCCCTTAAGGAGGGGAGATAGGGGGTAGGTTTGTTCAGAAAAAATGTTCGGAGTAAAAAAATAATGGGGGTTGGCCATACGTTATATATCCGTAGGGGCGCCTTGTGGGGAGTTAAGGGCCGTTTCCTCTCTATTTTTGCCAATTTCCCAAACTTCAATTGAAAACTGCCACGGGTTCCCGTTATCCGATTGCTTCCAAATTTCTCACGTTTCTCCTCCATGTCCAATGAAACACTTCTGGACCCTGAGACCGATTGAAATTCCATTTCGGGAATTAAGAGCAGCCCTAATGTGGATATTATATCTGTTGAAGTTTTTGTATATGACAAAGGAACCACTAGATAATCATAGAAGCTAAGAGAATTTGTTAAGAGGAGAAAATTTATCATAGAAAATTTACCTTTTGCGTGTGACTCTGGGATAGCGTAGGGCGATGCGTGCTATACTCTTGATCCCAGGGTCGGATGTTCGATTCCCAGCACAGGCAAAACGGAGTGTAAAGTTGCAAGCCTAGCACTGGTTTTTTCAAAAAAATCGCATGTTAGGGGCACACAACATAATAAGACATACACTCACACAAACACAAGAAAACCTCCTTGGTAGCACAATGGGCCTACGGCCACTTCAACCTACTTACCTACTTTTTGCGTGATTTCTTTAATGTTTTGTTAACAATCCTGATATTTGTAAAAATAAGTCCGCATGGTACCGAAATTTGTTCACAGAGAGCAGAGAAAGAGATATTGACTTTTCTTTCTTGATCGGAAATTGATAAGCTGGCATTTCCCCTATTTCCTCGGCTATTTATTTTTGAAATTTTTTTCTTCATTCTGTATAATAGACGCATTTCATTCGATCGGAGATTATTTTGTCGGCCGTCAATGGGAGTTTGGAGGATAAAGCGTTTGTAACAAATTGCGTAGGCTTGATGAAAAACTTATCCATTTTGATTGATTGAAGGCAAAAGTTGGATTATGTTGAAAGCTTCATCTTTGCTAACAAATCTAGCTTATTAACCCAAAAAGTTTTCAGATTAATTGTATCATTGACTGGTTTTGTTTGGTACTAAAGACTTCATCTGGCGATAAGGCAGCTTTCGTCAAAGCCATTAATTAAAATTAAGTTCATTAGTTACCATTTGATACAAAGACAAACTTGGATATCTTATTGGTCAAATTTAAGTTCGGAGAAATAATTTGTGGACACCGAACAGTCTCTTAGGATAGCGATTGTTTGATTTTCATTCCATCTAAACGCCTTCGTTTTATTTACTTAAGAGGTTGGAGCAAAAGTGCAGCAATGCTTAACAAGACTTCAAGGCACCGCAAGAAATCGTTGTCTATATTGAAAAGGCGCCTTAATGAATTAAACTAAAATATCTGAGGACAATATAATTTCTTTCGAAGAGCAAACCTCATAATAATTAGTTTATAGTCGTTGGAATAACGGTTCTTGGAACGTTTTCCCAAACTAAAAATTTAATTTATCTTTAAAACGAATATTTCTTTTGACGTCAAGTTTGTATGTAACTCGAAATTGTGAAAATCTTTAATAAATAACAAAATAACAATTTTGAACGAACAAAAGCCGAATTTACTTCCACAATGTGTTAGGAAAATAGCAATGAAAAGTGACTGCTAAAATTACCAAATGTAATCCGTTTCCGTTTCCGCTTTCGTTTCCGTCCTTCTATTTCCTTTTCTGGCGTTGTTTATTTCTGTTTGGATATTCGTTCATATTTGCTTTTATTTGCTCGCATTTCATGGTGCTATATCCTTTGGTTTATGTTGCAAGCTGCGGTGTTGCCATACGAACGGGTAACGGGCGGGTATATACATATAACATTACAATATCACCCAACAAAAAAAGGCCCTAGCAGAAATGGCGGAAACCACAATTTTTTTTTGCATTGCATAAATTCATGCAGTTGGGATTGGAGCCCAAAATGTTGCCAGACAAATCCGCGAGGTTGGTGTCATGCAATTTTTATTGCAATTCCTTTGTCAGAATTTTTTCCACACTAGCATTTCATACTCGTACTTTTATCATTAATGTTTTTTATGTTACAAATAGAAAGGGAAAGAAATGTTTCAGTAAATTTGATTGAAAAATTTCTTTGAGGAGAGCGAATTTCATTTTTTTTTTTTTCAATACTAAAACATACGACGATATTCAGTTATTGCAGAGTATTGACCATAAATCAGATTCTACCATTTAAAGGAAAGATTTTTCTTTGACTTCATTACATTTGATTAAATACTTGGCGAGCTAAAAGCATATATTATATTTTTCAAAAGACCATCGACGGTCTCAAAAGAAGCTGCGTTTGCCAAGCTTTTGAATCCTTCTTGGAATCTTATGCATTCCGCTGAAATGAATCCTCCTGTGAAGTCAAGTGAATAGAAAATTGGAGAGCATAGAAAAATACTGCATTCAAAAAACATTTTCCACATTTCTTGAGTCCTCAAATTCGACAGAAAAGCTCCCAACATTCGAAATCAGGAATCCCTTTAACCATTTCTCAAAGAAATAAAGTTGACTTGCAGTGCTTTAGAAACACCCGGATAGCTTTAAAGCTCGAAGGATTTTGCATTTGACTTTCGATTACATTGAATTCTATTGAAAAAATTACAAAATATTTCATAACTTTAGTTTTTCAAAAGATTCGTCAAAGTGTTTTCGCAAGAAAGTTTTTGCAAGCGGTTTCAAGAGAATGTTTTTGAATGAATTTGAATAATTAATGCGTCCCAACAAAGCGCATTTAAATGTATTAAATTCAGCTTAAAAGTATTAAAACACAAATTCCTGCCTTAAGAACAACAACAAGATTTTTCGTGGAGACTTTAAAAGCAAACTTAAGGCTTATCCCGTGTGAGACACATTTGGAATGCGCATATTCCAGAAAAATCATCGAATCAAAAATTAAATAAAAAAACCAAATTTAAAACGATTCAAAAACTATTCGATTGCATTTCGGTTGTAGCTTTTCTTCTTTTCAAACAGAGAGAACACAAAATCCGAAGTTCCTATTCTGCGCAGCCAAACAATCTTGACTGACAATAAATCCCACGCCCAATTTTTTCGACAAAAGGCACCTGAAACCGAAACCACATCCCACGAGAGCTCAAAAAGCTTTGGTTGGAATGCCGAGACACTCCACTCAAATCGTCATCAGCGAGATCTGTTTATTCACAGGCACAAAATCCTTTAAAAGGACGTTTCAGTCAAACAATTCAAAGAAATAGCAGGATATTGCGACGGTAATTTCCTTCGACTGGTGAAAAATTCAACAAACAACAAAAACTTAAGAAGCCTTAAGCTACGTTACCTCAAAAGCCCTTTCAGGAAGTCTCTTTCAAGAGTAAAGCCACCCAAGCGCCTGTTTTGGTTAATTAAAATAGAATGGTCTGCTTACGTTTTTGCCGGTTTGATAAACGTCTTTACGGTTTGACAGAGTAGGTACCTGAGAATCCTCTGATGTGAGTATGAGATCAAATGGCAAGAAATAAGTCACTTGGGATAGTTTTATTTCGCACTTAGCTAAACACTTTTCAATGTTGCAGACGTATGATGATAATGTTGCTTAGTCGACTTTTCACCACGCTCTGAGCGGACGGAAGCAGCTTGGGAGCAGTTAAAAAGCTGTCGACCTCTTATCTAGATTGGTATATTTAATATGATTTGGATTATCTTTCTTTTCTGAATTTCTTGTTAAACTTTTTGCATGAAGGTTACTATACTATACTATACATATTTACCCCAACCATCCAAAATCGGTGAGTTATTTGGCAGGAGGTTTTCCGGAGTAGCCAAAGCAATCATTCTACTACATAGCATTGATATAAAAAAATCCCTCGTACTGCAAAATACTCTCATGAACAATTGAGGCCAAATTTTACACTGGAAACTTAAATTGACTGCCGGCAGAAATGATTTCTGAAAGCCGGAATACCACAAAAGCATTTGATTGTGATTGAACTGTTGTCAGAAGCTAATATGACGTGCAGCGAAGCTTTTCAGCGAATTAATTTGAGTCTGTCAATCAATCATTGCCAAATAAAGAACAGTATTGAAAGGGAAATTTTGTGAAAAGACAAACAATTTTGTGGGGAACGAGGTTAATTTAAAATTGATATTTCGTTAAAACGGGAAATCAAAAAGCGAATTCATGAAATGCGAAATTTTTAAGCGCGTGCCGGAAGCGGACCATTTAATTTGAAAGAACAAGTACTTAAAGGAAATATTTATTGAAATAATAATAAAGGAACTACATTACGTTGTTAAAAGGTTTCTCCCAAAAACGCTATCCAGTTTTGTTTCAATTCAAATAAGGCGTTTTAAATTCTTTGCTACCCAGCGGGAAAACGTAAGTAAGTAAGGCAAAAAACAATATTTGATTATAAGGTGCATTGATCAAATATCACATTATTTTCAACACGGCGATGTCATAGGTAATGTAGGGTAGAGCGGGGCTATTTGAGCAATGGGGCAAGTTGGGCAATCGAAATATCTTCCAAACTATACATCGTATGCTAATGCATCATATTGGGGAAAGAACCGACCTTGGGGGAGGAACTCAATGCGCCACCCCCAGTGACGACTTGTCGATCGGGTGAAGTGTACGCACGCTTTGTTTATTTAACGACCAAAAAGCAAAAACATTTTTCACGTCAATATTTAGTCTGTACGAGTCTTCATAAACTTAGTGCATTTTTGGTATGTATTATATAAAATTTTCAGGTATAATTCAAACATTTTGTTTACAGTGTCACTTTTTCTAAACAAAATTGAGTTGGGGCTAATTGAGCAATATTGCTGAACTAACCCCTCGAGCTAGAACGAAAATAATGTATTCTTTATACCCGACACACTCTGTGTCGAGGGTATATTGCGTTTGTTGGGTTGTGTGTAACACCCAGAACCAGTCGAGATAGACCATACAAAATGTATATAGAAATGATCAGCGTCACAAGGAGATTCGATTTAGACATGTTCGTCTGTCTGTCTGTCTGTCTGTCTGTCTGTCTGTCCGTCTGTCTGTATACAGTTATCTTATCGAAGGAGTTGAGCTATCTTGACAAAATTTGGTATGCGTGCTCACGGGGACATGAGTAAGAACGAGTTCGAGAATGGACCCGATCGGACCATTTTTAGGGGTACCTCCAGTACTAGGGTCTGTTACGAAAATCACAAAAACTGCTCTAAACTCGAAGTTTTTCAACATATTTTGATGAAATTTGATATTTGAACATGTTTCAAGGCAAGTAATACGATTTCCAAAAATTTTAAAAGTGGGCGTAGCAGAAGGGCGTTTTTCGAAAATGGTCCCCTACACCCGAACTTCAAATGGGACTTGAACGAAAGTTGGCACTTATGCTTCTTTTGTAGCCATAAACATTCTCCCAAAAAATTTCCTGGATCGTTCCATTATTAAGGGTACCTCCAGTACTAGGGTCTTTCACAAAAATCTCAAAACTGCCTCAAAATCGGACTTTTTCCAAATATTTCAATGAAACTTAGGATTTGAGCGTATATCTAAGCCTCCGATTAGTATTCCAAAAAATTGGAAAAGTGGGCGTGGCAGAGGGGCAGTTTTCATAAAGAAATATAACAAAAGTCGGTGTATTGGGCCCCCATATGGCCTTAAACACCTCTTGATATTAAAAATTATTTGAACACGTGTGTCTGTGTCGGGTATTCTATTGTCAGGCTCGCCTGACTATAACACCCTTGCTTTTTTTTATTTATTTTTGTTGAAAATTTTTTTATTCTTAATACTGTACAGACCTGGGTAAAATCAAGTACAAGTACGACTCATTACAAGTATATTTTAAAAGAATTGAACTGGTACTTGTACTGGCGTTTCTTAGTTTTTCAAGTACACAAGTACAATTACAAGTACAAATACTTGAAAAATATTTCAAATATTAGCAATTACTTCAAAGTAATTGAAAAGAATTGAAAAATGTACTTGAACCAAATTTTCAATTCTTTTCAATTACTTTTGAAATTGAGATTATTTTAAGAAAATTCTTTCAAAAAATGATGGATAATTTGATAATAATAATAATAATAATGTTATTTATTTTATGGTTTAAGAAAAAACAAAACAAAACAAAAGAAATGGAAATTCAACAAAAAAAAACCAACCAAAAATGTAACAAAAAATTAACAAAAATTCAGCAAAATACGAATTATTTATAACCAGACATTGAATATGCCATCCACTTTTAAAAATCCTAAAAGATATCCAACGCAGCAATCAGTGAACATGGAAAATCGAGATAACTTGGCTGACGAAGTTTTTATAAAAACCATACAAACTGAAAAGTAATTGAAAAGAATTGAAAATTTGGTTCAAGTACATTTTTCAATTCTTTTCAATTACTTTGAAGTAATTGCTAATATTTGAAATATTTATCAAGTATTTGTACTTGTACTTGTACTTGTACTTGAAAATTCTCAAAGTACTTAGTATATTTAGTACTTCAATACAAAATATTAAAGGAATTAAGTACGTAATAGTACAATTACTACTAAGTATTACACAGGTCTGATACTGTATAATGGGAAAGCCACGTTAACTTTCAATTCTATTGAACTCTATATTCAAAATATCTACCTAAAAGAAATTTTTGACTGTTATGTCACTTAAATAATATAAATAAAGAGTTGAATGTAAAATATAAATTTCATTTGATGTCTAGTTAATATTAAACCCATGGTTAGGCTAGACTTTCTAACTGCTCAATTTACCCCATACCTTTGCTCAACTTATCCCACCTATGGGGTACGTTGAGCACCTCTCACTTTTTTCACTTAAACTGCTGTAGCTCTTAAATGCGACCTATTAGAAAAAAATTACTATGGACACTTTTGGAAAGGGATAAATTAGCAACCCAATCGTACCCAACTAACAAAATAGGTCGAAAATAAGTCGATTCGACTGCGTTTAAGGGCACACTATTTGTTTGACCTGACCTAAATAAAGCAAAATTACGTCCATTCGACGTTGATTCGTCGAAAGTGGGGAATAGAATGGAAGTCGATTGGCAGTAATAATAGGGCATAATAAGGCATTTAGTTGTTAAAGTTAGGGAGTTAAGAATGCAGTTCGACCAAAAATAAGTATAAAAGAAGTCAAAAGGACGTCGAAATTACGAAATTTTCACCTAAACTGGGCTTATGAATTAAATGAATTCAAGTAGAGAAAAAGAGAAAGATATAGGTATAATAATTTCTTACTTATTAATATGTATTTACACATAGTGCAATGAATGAAAGAATGAAAATTCTAGCAACTACTTATGTTATTTGAAAAAAAGAATAAATAAAATATGGGTTTTATGGAAAAATATTTTCGATTCACAAAACCAAATTATATATGCCAGCTAAGATTTATGGTGAAAGTATTTCTTGCAATTCTGAATTTTTCACGGGCCATTTCAATTATGAAAAATAAAAGAAAATTTTATTTAAAAAAATTTTTTTTTCATACTGAAACTGATTGAGAAGAAGAATTTGCAAACTGAAATACGAAACAAGATGGCAGAACGTAAACATGGACCACAAAGTCGAATATCCTTGTTTTCTTAACCAAATAGGTCAAATTCCATAAGGTATTCCAACTTATTGAGGCATTCTAGAGACATTTCGACCTAATTCGGCGTTTTGCCTTTAAATCGCCTTGAAAGTAAATATTCCGCCAAAATACTCGACATCAAGTAATACTTGCTCGACATTTCACAATCACGTGCGTGCAATGTACATTTAGCGCAAATAGAAAGAGATATGGCGTGACGTCATGAAGGAGTTTTTCATGACGTGGTTGTTGTCTTGCATGTGAATCAAGGGAACTTTTGTGTTTTATTTTTATATTTGAAGAGCTTAGGAACAAAAGGTGACATTTACACTTTTTATTTTTTTGAGTAAATTGAGAAATTAAATATTAAAAAGTAACTTTTTGCCCCAGAAGCAGCATTTCAAGCTCATTTTTCTTCGAAGCAAGTAACTTTTTAAACTAATCTTACCGGATGATGATAAAAGTCAACCTTTTGAGTCGTATAAAAATGAAAAACCCAAAAATTCCAAACACGTAAATGTCACCTTTTGTTCCTAAGCTCCTCATTTAACTAACGATTTAATTAAAAAATCCTATTTTTTTGTTGTATTTTACGCCGAGATTTAACTAAATCGAGTTTTGGTCCCGGTCAACAAACTGGGCATATATTTATGTTTGAATTAATGCATAAAAAACTCAAAACTTTTTACTTTGGAAAATAATAAATGTATTCTCTTACAGACAGACAGACAGACAGACAGACGGACAAATGAACAGACGGAGGGGCATACTTAAATATAAGCTTAATATAAAAAGGGCGTAACATGCATTTTCAGTATTTTACAGGAAAAAAAATAACTGAATAAAAGAGGAAGATTTGTAGTTTTGACTTTTTAATGTAGTTATTATAAGAAAGTCTAAGTAATTGAATACTGTAAAATTGTTTAACCATTTTATATTTCCCATAAAACTGTTTTCGGTTTAAAATGTAATCCTTCAAAATATTTGTGCATTTCAAGTTGAATTTTTAGTCGAAATGAATTCAGATTCTAGAGCATGCCTGTATATGATATGACCATCTACGAAATTCATCTATATTAAGCTAACGATATGTCTTTTTTACTCTATAGAAAAATATTGAAAACATTACCTACTATTTTCAAAAAAGAAAAACATTAAGGGGTCTCATGCAAAACATTTACACCGTGTAAACTGAGTTAAGTAAGTAAAAAAGTCAAAATTTCATACAAAATTTGACAGTTTTATTAACTTTTCTCAGTTTACACGGTGTAGCTGCGTTCCATGAGGACCCTTATTGTACTTTTAAATATTTGAAATAAAACACAGATTTACTGCATTTGTACATAAAAATAAACATAAATAAAACACAAAAATTGGCTTGAGTTACACTCAAAACAACAACAGCGTCATATGAGA
>CM035809.1:3377475-3389975 GCA_020466095.1 Chlorops oryzae | reverse complement strand
CGGTGTTCTAAAAAGCTTAGTGTTTACCAGTCCGGATCATTTTGCACTCCCGAAGGAGTCGGTCAAGACCGGCCTTGATAATATACCCAGCGTCCCAATTTGACGTGATCGTTCGTTCCGTTTGGAAGAACATTCGACCGCAGAAGGATGAATAGACGAACACACGGAGAGTCGAGAACTCTCCCGCATATTTCTCTATCCATCTCGGTAATACGCTTTCGAATATTTAGTACAAAATCACCCCCGCTGTACCTGTGTTATACTTCCTTGCGCATATCATCAGGGGCGGACTTGTGGTGAAAGGGCCCACCGGGCGTTTGAAAAATTGGGCCCTGTTACCTAAGAAAAAAAAAACCTAACAGTTAAAAAGCACAGCGCACTGGGGGCCCACCGGGCTTTTGCCCGTAGGCCCAGTCCGCCCCTGATATGATATGATATCATCAAATATCTTTTGCTTGCTGAAATGAGATACCTCAACAGAGTTGATAACCTCCGGTCATCGTTTTGACATGGTGGTTATAGATTATCTATGGTCACCCAGCAGTGGGCAGTCCTATAGTTATATCACTAACCAAATAATATATAGATGTTCCATTTCATACAACGAAATGTAGCCCTGCAAAACTATGCCAATAGCTCCCATCCAACTTGAACATAACTCACAACCGCTTTCAAACCGCTTTTTTAGGTTGGCATGTGGTTGATCAAACAAGAATTTGTGTTTGACGCAACCTTTGGTTCGTTTTGGCTTTGTCGATGACGGAACTTGTTAATCGGTATGCATGCATATATTTGTAGGAGGTTGTGTGTATGTCTAGCGTTTTCAAAGCAGTAAAGTCGAGAAAATTTCTATTTTCTGATTCTCTTGTTCGGTTTCGTATATGCGTGATGAGTGTAGCAAACGAGCCGAAGTGCTTTATACGATGTCGTGCTTCTCTTCAAGTAGCGCACATTTTTTACATTATCTTATATGGGTAAAACGACAAATTGTTTAGGTCTATCCGAACTCTATGCGCCTTAAGCATAAAACGATATATCGGTCATGAGTTTTGTTCTTTAAAGATAAAATTTTATGTTTTTATAATAAAATATCTATAGTTTAATTTTTCGAATATTTTAATAAAATTGAATGTATTTTTTGTCTAAAAACCGTTTAGCGTCAAATATTTAATTACGTTCAATTGGGTTTTAATCGTCATGAAAATACACAAAATATCTTAAAACCACTTCTTTAAAGTGGTTGAAAGGGTTTGAAATGAACTCATGTCGTTGTGATATCATGCACACACTCTACGCACAAACATGCGTCGGTTTGTTTTGAAAAATAAGCGTGCGTTGCTTAACTTGTAAGTTGGTGGCAAGAGCTATCTCACCTGTTATGTATTTCGATTTTATAAAAAATAAATTATGCGTAAAAGTCAATTTTTTAACTTACAGGATACTTAGACTTGTTTTCTAAACACGATTGCACCCATTGGGCTATTTGATGCAGATTAAGAAATGTCCTCCAGATCCATAGGAAGAATTTAAATTTTAAAATTTTACGAGTAAAACCGAAGTCGATTATGGTTTTTAGAGTTCAGGATGTAGGCTTATAACAAAAGTAGCTGAGTGTTAATTTTGTTGACTTAAGCAGTATGTGGTAGAATATTTAAAAGGTCCTAACAAGGTTTTTTTTTTTTTGCTGGATCGCATGGAGGTAGCGATTCACTGCCCCATTCTTAAGACAGTGCCTACGTACTAAATCCTACCCCCATCAGCTCTTCAAACCATTCTCCCCACATCGTGCATGCGGCTGAACCTGGAGAAGTCGTATCTTTTGAAGATTACCTACCTCCATGCGATCCAGCAAAAAAAAAAACCTTGTTAGGACCTTTTAAATATTCTACCACATACTGCTTAAGTCAACAAAATTAACACTCAGCTACTTTTTGTTATAAGCCTACATCCTGAACTCTAAAAACCATAATCGACTTCGGTTTTACTCGTAAAATTTTAAAATTTAAATTCTTCCTATGGATCTGGAGGACATTTTCTTAATCTGCATCAAATAGCCCAATGGGTGCAATCGTGTTTAGAAAACAAGTCTAAGTATCCTGTAAGTTAAAAAAATTGACTTTTACGCATAATTTATTTTTTATAAAATCGAAATACATAACAGGTGAGATAGCTCTTGCCACCAACTTACAAGTTAAGCAACGCACGCTTATTTTTCAAAACAAACCGACGCATGTTTGTGCGTAGAGTGTGTGCATGATATCACAACGACATGAGTTCATTTCAAACCCTTTCAACCACTTTAAAGAAGTGGTTTTAAGATATATTGTGTATTTTCATGACGATTAAAACCAAATTGAACGTAATTAAATATTTGACACTAAACGGTTTTTAGACAAAAAAATTCATTTAATTTTATTAAAATATTCCAAAAATTAAACTATAGATATTTTATTATAAAAACATAAAATTTTATCTTTAAAGAACAAAACTCATGACCGATATATCGTTTTATGCTTAGAGCGCATAGAGTTCGGATAGACCTAAACAAATTTGTCGTTTTACCCATATAAGAAAATATAAAAAATGTGCGCTACTCGAAGAGAAGCACGACATCGTATAAAGCACTTCGGCTCGTTTGCTACACTCATCACGCATATACGAAACCGAACAAGAGAATCAGAAAATAGAAATTTTCTCGACTTTACTGCTTTGAAAACGCTAGACATACACACAACCTCCTACAAATATATGCATGCATACCGATTAACAAGTTCCGTCATCGACAAAGCCAAAACGAACCAAAGGTTGCGTCAAACACAAATTCTTGTTTGATCAACCACATGCCAACCTAAAAAAGCGGTTTGAAAGCGGTTGTGAGTTATGTTCAAGTTGGATGGGAGCTATTGGCATAGTTTTGCAGGGCTACATTTCGTTGTATGAAATGGAACATCTATATATTATTTGGTTAGTGGTTATATGTAAGTCAATAAGATAGGGAGCCCTATCTTTTTGAGATGAAATCTCAATTTGCAGTGCCCCCCTCTCACTGCTTCAAAGATGAACTGAATCTGTTAAGTTTTATCTCTTTATGGTCGCCTATCGGAAGGGCTTATTATGTGGGTAAAACTATTTTAAACAAATCCCGCCCGAATTTCATCTGAATTTTCAATCTCTGTAGTACTTTACCAAGGATCAGTTCTCTCTCTCTCTCTCTCTCTCTCTCTCTCTCTCTCTCTCTCTCTCTCTCTCTCTCTCTCTCTCTCTCTCGCTCTCACTCTCTCTCTCTCTCTCTCTCGCTCTCACTCTCTCTCTCTCTCTCTCTCTCCCTCTCTCTCTCTCCTCTCCCCTCTCTCTCTCTCTCCCTCTCTCTCTCCCTCTCTCTCTCTCTCTCTCTCTCTCTCTCTCTCTCTCTCTCTCTCTCTCTCTCTCCTCTCCTGTTTAGTCTATTTATGGATTCAATTACGCATAATCTCATTTCATATGCCGTAGGACATATATAACTATATATGTCACTCAGGAGCCGTTTCTATTTTGGCTCTTTTCAACACGGTCTTGGGTACCCACCACGGTCTTGGGTATCCACCAAAATGAGCATTTTTCACTTAGGTACTCACCAAAAGTATTTCTCTCTCGCTCTTTTTTTGCCTGCCGAGTAACATCTCTTTCTATCTGGCGCGAAATGTCCCGCCCAAAATCTATGAGAGTGACATATATAGTAATATATGCACTCAACTGAACGAATTTTTGGCTCTCAGCTTTGCTTCTCATTTGAGAGCAATTTTGTGCACATACGAGTGCTTACGCTCTTTTTGCTTCTAGCTTGCTTCCTTGGCCGGCACTGGTCATATATTAATAATTCCGCACTCATATCGGACTCTTAATTCCGCTCAAATAAGAGCAATATTTGACTCCTTCTGCACTGAAATCTGATTCTTTTTGCCTCTAAATATGAGCCATTTGTGACTCAGTCCGCATTCATATTGGAGTTTAAAAAGACTCAAAAATTTTGAGTGATATTTATAATCGGAGCAAAGAGTATTAATATACATAAGAGGCGCCAACGTACTCTATGGCAAATCCCATTTTTCACTCATTCTCGATGCTGGCCTCCGCATTACGATACACTATGCTTTGAAAACTGAAACGCTCACAAAGCATGAAATCGAGGAAAGAAAGACACTCGAAATGTAGGAATTGATAGAAAGGATCAAAACAAAAACGAAAATCTGACTTCTCGCCTTTACGCATTGAGAAACGGTTTTCATGTCTTATAGTTTTTCGGCGCTGTGCTGTTATTCTTTCGATTGCGTGCCTTACTTATGCGCATATATGAGTTTGTGTGTGCACCAATGTACATACGTACGTTTGTATTTGGCTGTTGTGTGCCTTTGCAAATTTCAGCCGCTGACAAATTCAAAAATCGTTTTTCGAGTCGCTCGTTTATGTTGTTTTCCTGTTTCTACGTGACCAATGCAAAGTCACTACCGTATGGTTCTGTAGGGTGACTTGCGCGGCGCTAAATGCGAAAAAGTCGAAGCCTGGTCGCTTCGATTACCTTTTGTAACATTATGTGCTAGTGTTTTTAGTTTTAATTCGACCCTTTTTATATTTTAATTTTATTTACTTAAATATTTTTTCGGGCTTAGGATCCAAACATTTCTATTACGAAATGTTAATTTTTAGCAATCGAAAAAAATCTTTTTTCTGATGTTTTTCTGATGCTAATGTAATTTTACTTTTGATATTAAAAATTATATAATCTGCAACGTCTTCTACAATCTCTTTTAAATTTATCCTCTGCTGAAATTGGTATTTTCAGCTGTAAAAATACTCACTTTAGGTGGGGCTAAATTAAAAATTAATTTTAGAAGACTTTTTGAATTGCCTTTATATTGAAATTTGTTCAACTAATTTAATGATTTTTTCGAATATTACCAAAATATTAAATTTAAATGTAAGAGAAAAAATTGTTGAAGTCAATAGCAAAATTGAAATTTTCAAAAAACTTTTTTATGGGTCTTCAACGGACAATGTATTTGCACCATCGAATGTAAACAAGCTGAATCATTCCATTTTAAATACATACAAGCATTCTTATGCTCATACATATAGAACTTCTTTTCCCTTCCACCGTCCTTCTGCGAATGATTTTTGCTCATTTCAATCAATCCTACTAAAAAAAATTTCAAAAGAATGATACAGTGTGCAAATATCGATTCTCTTCCTTTCAGTTTATGAAAAAATTTTCATGAACTATAAATTATGAATATAAAATTCAGCAAAATAGCTTTCTTAATGTCTAGAAACAAATTGATAACATTTCAATTTTTATTTTACTATAAAAATTATATCAATAATAAGTAAAATAGAACTTGTCTGAAGAAAGATTTGAAATAGTCAAATATTGCACACTGTTCGGCTATTTTTTCTTTGTATCGTCAAGCAGCTTTTGCCTGCGCACAAGCATAAAAAAATTTCCATCCCTTTTTTTCTCTGCGCATAAGCAAACGCACAATTCATTCATTAAATGTTCATTTACGCACGTTTCTCGCACTCGCGTTGCGCATTTTTGTTTTCAATCAGCATTCGCTTTGTGATGTGAGACGAAATGGCATAGGGACAAAGTGTATCGTAATGAGGAGGCCAGCATTTTCAAAATGCTAAGAGAGCCGATAGAGTACATTGGCTGCTCTTATATTTATTAATACTCTTTGGTACGACTGACAGCGAGCGACTGAGCGTTTTCATGATTCACGCACAAGTCGTGTGTAGCCGACTGCGCAGTTTGCAGCGCCCCGCGGGATAGCGCTCGCCCACCGCTGATTTAAATACACCTTGGGTATTAACTATGTAGCTTAAATGTCACTAAAATCGCAGCAATACTTTGTTTTGTTTTATTTGGAAAAGTCATAAATTTAAAAATTATTGAAATCTTAAGTTTACATTTTATGAAATGTCTTTGGTACGAAAATTTGTGAATTTTCTAAATTCTCAAGAGGAGACTGAACCTGATCGTGATCCTGGAACTCAAGAGCCCCCGCCTCCAGATTACGAAGACGCGATCGCGGCTTGTGGATTTGGGTTTTTCAACATATTGTTGTTGCTTTCATCATTGTTTGGCATTTGGGCCACTGTCTTTGAAACAAATGCCATGTCATTTATCTTTCCGGTGGCAAAATGTGACCTTGATTTGACACTACTGGACAGAGGGGCACTTAATGCCATAACATTCGCAGGTGAACTGAAGAACTGAAAATAAGCACACAAATATCATTTCAATATATTTATCTCTATTTGTACAATTGTAGGCATGGTTGTATCAGCTTTACCGTGGGGTTTCGTGGCCGATAACTTTAGTCGAAAGTATATATTAGTAAGTTCTCTCATAAGCATGAGTATTATAACCGCTTTAAGTGTACTCAGTGAAACGGTCGAACATATATTGGCATTTAAATTCTTAAGTGGAGTTACGTGAGTAATCAAATTTTCAATGGTCAAAGGCAACTCCTCTCACCCACATTATTTTCAATAGAGTTTGTGGGGCAAATGCTGTTTTTGTTTCATTCATATCCGAATTTCATGGAAAAAAGCTTCGTATATACGTCCTTCTCTCTCTTGGTTTTATGAACTCCTTGGCATTGATAGCGCTTCCAGTGCTTGCCACCTTAATTTTGCCGCAACAATTTTACAACGTGCTTGGATATGTTAAGTGTAAGTATGTGTCTTATCTGTTGTGCTTTTTACTATTATTACTTTCAAGTTAAAAGACTGGTTTCATATTTGGGGCGAAACATACCAAGTGTAGCCCCCTGAAAAGGTTTTTTCTCCGTAGATTTCTACTTTGTGAAAAGAATACATAAGCTAAAATATTCCTTGCTCCTTAATACTGAATTAAGGATAAAAAAGAGTCCTTTATAACTCAATGCTTTAAGCATGAAGCAGTATTTAATTGATTGTTGTTAAATTCTACTCCAGTGATTTATGAGGTTTTTGAAATGACTGATTCAATTGTTTCTATTATTTAATCATGTTCAGGTTTGAATGTGCTTTAAGAGCTTAGGGGCTGTCCATTAATTGCGTAAGATTTTTATTGCTGTTTTCACGTTCGCGTCTTAAGTCTTTGCTCTATCTCTCTCGTTTTTTATTACAGAACTGTCTGCGCAAAGACTTATAACGCGAACGTGAAAACAGTAAGAAGTAAGCCTTCTCTAAATTTTCTGTTACGTTGTGTTGTAGTATAGTGTGCACAGCGCTCAAACTGTGTCGAGCGCACAAATGTCACTAAATTACAACGTAGGGTACCAAGCGCTCAGACAATGTCGAGCGTATAATAGTCCCCGTATTTCCTTTATCAAATAAAAGACACCAATAAATAGGTTTTAATCCTTTATTTAACAAAATGAATCCTATACTTTCAAATATAAATATCCCTATTTCTTCACTATTAACTTCTCCGTCGTGGCCCTTTGGTGAGTACGCTCGCAGAAGTCCCGTTCCAGTCATCGAAGCTCCGTTTATATAGATCAATATTGCTGATCTTGCAATATCGAATATTCCAATATCCGCGATCGTCGTCGATTCTTCCTGAACATCTTGCATAAGCTTAACCGCGACCTTCCCCCGCAATTGCACCAGCTATTCCGATGTTCTTAGTTCTTCTTTTGTAGTTGTTGTTGCTTTTACATAAAAGCTCGTGACGTGTGTTGTTGTTGGTATTGCCAGCGATCGGATTGCAATTGTGCATTCGCTGCGCCAGCGCTGATGTTTGTTATTTGGGCATATACGTGCCGGTGTTGTTGTTGTTGCAAGCGGCCGAACTGCATGTTTGCATTTGTCAGCAATTTACGCTGGACAGTGCTTTTGAGTATCATGGAATCACCTTGAAGTAGAAATTCCTAAATGTAGGTCACTGCCTTTTGCTTTTAGCTTTCTTTCCTTATGCTTCATTCGCACTTTGTTGTTTTGAGTTAGTTTGCGAGCGTGTAGAAAGAGGAGGAAAAATATGTTTGTGAGTCTGAGAGAGTTCGCGACTCACAACATCCCTCCCCCTTTGAAAAGTGGAGATCTGTTGATGTACGGATAGCCATCATGTGAATTTTTTATGTTGCAAAATTTTGTTAGTAAGACGGCTGCTGTAGTTGTTTAATTTAACGGCTGCTGCTGCGGCTGGTACGCTACACGTTAATTGATGTAAGGCCTTTATAGTGTTAATTTTCAGGACCGTTTGCCCGAGTTGTTGTATTGTCGGCTGCTGGCTATGATTGCTGTATTATGTGTCGACTGACTTCAATGCCGTTATATTGTCGGTGCATGTACGTTAAGGCTGCTATATTACCAATATAAACGGCTGTTGTTTTAATGTCTGCTACTGCTGGTAAGCTGCTCGTTGAATGATGCGAAGGCTGCTACGGTTGTACCTATTAATGGCTGCTGTTGCGGCTGGTGCACTGCTAAGGCTGTTATATTGCAGCCCCCTCCCCTTTTCTTGAGATAGAGCTGTTATTGAAGATGCTGGTGACGTACTCGAGCCCGTTGAATTATATCTATTGTATTTCTACACATTTTCTTCATCTTATATTTTCTTATTTTTCAAAAATTCTTTTATCTAAGTACATGTCATTTCAATATTTATTTATAATTTAATGAAAAGCTTCGATTCTGTACGTTCTTCCTCACATAAAACATAATTTAAGATTAAGGTACACATTTAAAAAAATTATTTTTTTTTTTTTTTCATTTTTTCTCTTTTGCCATTCAATTTCATATTTTCTTTATTATTTTTTTTTTCTCTCTCTCTTATTTGTCTTAAATTGTACTTTCACTTTAAGAGTTTGAAAAAACCATTAATTTAAAAAGTTTTTGTTACCTTTATTTTGAGGTTTTTGTCTCCGAATATAAATTTCTTCTTCTACCGTTTTTTTTTTTTTTTTTTTTTTTTTTTTTTTTTTTTGTACTTAATAATAAGTATATTGTTTTTTTTTTTATTTAACATATATAATTTGCTTTTCTATTTCTTAATATTTTTTTGTTTTAATATTCCCTTATATTTGGTGAATGGGTTTAAAATACTTATATATTTATATACTTTTTTCTTTTTCATTTGAGTATATATGTATATAATTTTTATTCGAATATATAAGTATATAAAGATTTTTCTTCCATTCTTTTTATTTTAAAATTTTTAACATGGTTCGATTTTTTATTCAATGATGTTTTAATTAATAGTGATAAAACTGATTTTAGGTTTAAATGAGTGCGTTTTTTTTTTGTTGATATAGGTTATAATTTTTTGTTTAATTAAATTTTTTTTTTTTTATAAGTATATATTTTTTATATGAATTCATTTCATCTTCTTCCGAATTTTTAATTTATACGATTTCTTTTTTTCTTCTCTTCTTTTTCAAATAAGTAGTAAATAATTTTATCTAACTGCAAAAATACCTATATTTGCAAGGTATTGCCTTGAATTGAACGTCTTCTGAGTATATACAAATATTTTGTAAATATCTGTATATGGTTGTTTATACTCACCACTGTAATTGGCTTTGCTTACTCTACCGGCTCGGTATAGCTTTGTTTTTTGTTCCGACTTCTTGGTTAACCTAAAAAATAATTAAAATTCATATTATGTACCCTGAGCCCCTCCTGGTTGTTTCAGAGTCGTGGCTCTCTTTGCCTATAAAGGTGCCCTTACAATATGAGATAAAACGATGTTGCAAAAACTTTAAAATTCGTATGTTAAATATTTTAAAAACAATTTTGGTTTTTAACTCTATTCCGAAAATTTTTTCAATCATTTGTTTTTCGTCGCCATTCCTTATATAGATATCGCAATAAGCGATATTAAAAAGAAATTTATTTTGTGACAATAATTATAAAAACAGTCAGCTCTCGTTTGAATCGAGATAAACAGATGTTTTTGGAAAAAATGTTTTTTTTATCAGACTACGGCACATTGAAGTTATGGGCGAATATTTTTCCCAGAGATTTTGAATTCATTAATTGTTTTATCTTAAATTCCAGGACTTTACATTTGGCCTTTGAAAAACTTTTACTGCCCGCTTTTACTGTATTGAAGAAAATTGTTACCGCGTTTTGCTTTGCCTTTGGACTTTTGAAATAAGACGTCAAATTTCTAAAACCTGCTGCTTCATTAAATATTGCTATTTCAACCGATTCCTTCTCATGGGGATTTTTATGTCTATCTGGTGGGTTTTCTTTCATTATATTTTCACCTACTTCTTTATTACCATTAGTACCATCTCTTCTAGTACCAAAAGAATTATCCTCGACCTCCTTGTCGATTTCAACTTCTTTATTACTATTTTTACCACAAAAACTATTATCGACCTCCTCGTCGAACTCGTAGTCCATTTCATTAAACTTTTTATTAACAATATCCCCACCGCTAGATAGTCCCTTCTTATCCTCAATTTCTTCTTTCTGAATTTTCATATCGTTCAACACTAATTTCAAGCAAATCGGTGCCACTTTCGCTTCCCTCGCTTTGATCGTAACTGCCTCTGCAATACAAATCTTATCGATGCTAGGAACGACGAGTTGAAGTGACTCGTTTTTATTAATCAAATTTTCAATTCTTTGGCCTTCTTTAGCTGGTTCGTTTTTATTATCTACCTGGCAAAGAGATATGATACTTTCTTTATCTTGTCCCTTTTCTTCAATTTCATATAAATTTTCTTTTTGGATAATTACATCGCCAAAGTTTACGTTTGGTTTCATCATTTTTCTTTTACATAATAATTCTTTTCCACTGTCTATGTTTTTTAGCTTAAAGCTTTTAGAATCTTCTTCTACCTCTTCTAAGAGTATTTTTGAAAATTCTAGCTCCTCTAATTTATATTCTTCCTTGTTATCTACGAATTCTACTTTCTCTTTATTTGAGGAGACTAGATTAGGCCTATAAATTTTGACATTTAATATGGCGTTCCGGTCTATTGGCCTTGACCGGGCCGCTACTAGTTTCCCTGACAATTATTTATCGCTTTTTGCTCTCTACAAAATTTGGCTATATGTCCAAACTGTGAGCAATTGAAACATTGAATATTTGCGTTATTTGAAGGTTGGTTTCTTTCATTTCCTCCCGCGTTAAAATTTTCTGCTCTAATTCTACTAAAATTTCTCCCTCTGTGTTGATTCTGGACTCGCCCAAGTGAATCATTATTTTGTTGTTGAGTGTTCTGCCTTTGTCTGCAAAAGGGGTTGCTCGAATGACCATTTAACTGACAAATATTGCAAAATAACGATTTCATTTTATTAAAACAATTCACCTCTAAATGACCTATTTTTCCACAATATGTGCATATTTGCGGATTTAAACTCATAGCCGTAACATTTTTATAGTTACATTGTTCACTATATTGGTGTCCATATTGAGCACAACTGGTGCAAAAAGGCGTATTTTTTCTTTGTGCACAGATATCCCAAGTATGGCCCTCTAAATTGCAAAAAGAACACTTAATCTTTTGTGTTCCTACTGGGGGTGTTTTGTTTATGGAATAGATGTTTCGACTGTTTTCTGCATGGAGGTCTTCTGACTCTTCTGCTAATTTTATCAAGTCTGAAATTTGTTTATCCTTTGAACCTTCTAGTCTATTCTGCATATACGGATTTTTTACCCCAAAAATGAATTTGTTGGTTGCCAGTTTCCTATATTCGGCTAATGCAGATGATGCTTCTATGTCATTCCAGGATTTTTTAATTAAAGCTTCTGCTTCATTTAATAAAAATTCTAATCTACCACCGAATGCTGATGCTCTCTCGTCATTATTTTGCTCTAAGCTTGCTATTTCTGACCTAATAGTTTCAAAGGTTCGTCTCTTTAAAAATTCTCTCTTTATCAAATCACAAAGCTCATCTAAGTTACTAATTGATCTCTGGCTTACTTTCATGTAGGCCATGCCTGTTAATCTGTTTTTTATGCATTTTATAACGTCTATTATGTTAAAGTTGCCCACAACGCTTTTAAGTAACTCGATACCAGTGATAAATTTATCTACTTCTAAGCTCAACTCTGGATTGTTCGACCCCGAAAAGTATGGTACAAGTCTGTTTACCTTTTGCATCAATTCATCTACTTGCATCTACTTGCATCTACTTGTGGTCATGTTTATTGTTGGTAAATTTATATTCGTGGGTGTTAAAAACGATCTGTATTTGTCCTTGTTTGGGTTTGCCTCTCTTACTAACTCCCTTGCTTCACGTAAAATGATGTCTGAATCGCCGTCGAATACCTTCAATTTATCCTTAAGTATATCTATTTCTTTTTCTATGTGTACTTTGCAAAATAGGACTCAAGATGATAAAATAGTGTTTCTTGTACTCACCTGTATCATGTTTGTTGCTCAATATTTTATTCTTCGTTGCACAGCTACCGTTGATAATTTATTTAAAAAAAACTTATTTTCACTTTTTATAGGGATATTTACTTTGAAAGTATTGGTATTCTTCAAAAATAAAAATATTCTACAAGCGTTTTACCA
>CM035809.1:3361241-3377375 GCA_020466095.1 Chlorops oryzae | reverse complement strand
TTTCCTTAGTACACATTGACCACAAATCAAGTATGCCTTCGCGTAGCTTAAATGATAGCTCCTTTTTTCGGTCCTCTCGAAAGGATCTTCTTGACAAAGAAGCTCTCTTCCATGCTTTCTCGGCATTTTCTTCAACAAGTGTGGTAATCTACTCTGAAATAAACGGAAATTTCAAAACTGCTTCCTCAAAATCCGATATCGATTTTTAAAACCAAATGAATCGTGAATTGAAAGTCAACTACGATGAACCCCCTCCACATTGTTAGCTAGGAGGTTTTGCTGTACAACTGTGTATAGTGATGTGATCTGTTGCTGCGGTGCAGATTACAATACAGTGAAATCCCACGCGAAAGGATGGGCATTTTATTTTCGCTTATGTATCTCTTTGTAAGGGCTATTTCGAAAGTGCCCACACTCCTTCCGAGATTTCACTGTATTATAAACGAATTTCTAAGCGAATTAATATAGTTTAATATAGGTCACTGTGAATGTTAAACACAATTTTCATACGGGATATGTTTTCTTCCTTTTGAATTTGTTCATTGAATAAATGCATTTAAAAACTTTCATCGCTTCTTCATTTCTTCCGGTTGCCATTAAAAACTTTGGGGCCTCGGGAAATATTGTCATTGACAATCCACTTATAAGACTTGGCACGGCGGTTGCAGCAATAAATACTTTCCATGAGATAACTAAGAGGAAAATAAGAAAAGAAGAAGTATTAATTGAGCTAAGCTTTGTTTCGAGAGAGGTTTGTTCTTTAAAAGATGGAAATTGAGTGTCGCAAAACCTAGAGGTCGACAGCCGGTCCATCCCCAAGCGACACAACTTGTCTTTAAACGGTCTTCAAGAGCGCTCAGAGACTTATTAATGAGAGCTAATGCTCTCAGATAAGCTCTTTGAGCGCTCTTGAAGACCTTCTAAAGACTAAAAGGACGCAAAAAGGCGGGGCTTAGGGACCCTATGAGAGTTTTTAGAGACTTGACAAAAAATCAGTTTTCTCTCCAGGAAGTCTTTGAGAACTCTTTGAAAGATCTTTAAAACATCTTTGAGAGTTCTTTGAAAGACTGAATTATGTTGTCATCATCAGTCAGTGTGCGTGACAGGGACGCAAATATGCTCATACGTTTTATAAAATATATCCTTTTTCTTTTTCTTTAAGAAAAACCACAAAAGACGTCCTACATATTCAATGTTGGAAATATTTTGAACACAAAAGGACATATAATGTAAGATTATAATGTAATAAAAAAATTAAAAAAATTGTAATGAAATATCTCGATTATGGGTCATTCTTTTACAAATCGTACACCTAAAAAGACGAGGGTACTTGAAATTTCTCGAAACTTTTTTTGTGTATTATATATGTAAAACAAGTCGACATGTATGTAATTTTTTTTTGTTTTTGTTTTTTTTAAAGAAATTATCGTTGAATTAATAATCACATAGTTAGCGATTTTGCTTGTCTTTGGAGGCTGATATCTTCACTTCAGTTTGTCAAAAATCCAAAAATCTTTTTTTATCCTGCATGAAATTGAGTCCACTTTTTAGGAAAATTTTCAAAAAAATTTTATACCGTTAAATAGTAAGAAATTTCGACAATTTAAATGTTTAAAGTCGATTTTTCTACACTAGCCCAGACGATAGAAAATTGAAACATACGTCATCGGATTCCTTGTTCAATTCTCTATCAAAGTCATGTTTCAAAAAAGTGGCGCCGTTATTCATAAAGTTAGAAACAATTAGTTTATTGCGCAGCGCAAAGCATGTTTGGCAAACGGCAATGGCAAACGGATTGTATTTTCGCTTATTTCGATTTTTCGGAACTAGGCAAACGTAAACTCAGTAAGCTTTTTTTTGCATTTTGATTTGCTCTCAGCAAAGTACAGTACGAAAGGAACTGAAACGTGTCCTTTTTTTATTTTTATTAATTTTTTCTAACTTTATGAATAACGGCGCCACTTTTTTGAAACATGACTTTGATAGAGAATTGAACAAGGAATCCGATGACGTATGTTTCAATTTTCTATCGTCTGGGCTAGTGTAGAAAAATCGACTTTAAACATTTAAATTGTCGAAATTTCTTACTATTTAACGGTATAAAATTTTTTTGAAAATTTTCCTAAAAAGTGGACTCAATTTCATGCAGGATAAAAAAATTTTTTTGGATTTTTGACAAACTGAAGTGAAGATATCAGCCTCCAAAGACAAGCAAAATCGCTAACTATGTGATTATTAATTCAACGATAATTTCTTTAAAAAAAACAAAAACAAAAAAAAATTACATACATGTCGACTTATTTTACATATATAATACACAAAAAAAGTTTCGAGAAATTTCAAGTACCCTCGTCTTTTTATCCGTCAAATCCGTACGATTTGTAAAAGAATGACCCTTATTTGAACATAAAAATGAAAATGGAGATCAGTTCATCGGCAATATGATATATTCTACCCCACTAAATTTTCACGCGCCTTTAAAATATTAATGTTTTGCGAAAATTTTTAAGTTTAAAAATCGTTATTTTTTAAATTTTCTTTTCGTTTCTTTTACATTTTATTCTGTAATAATAGAAAACTTATTTCAGGCATTTTCCCTTCTTAATTTAAAATCAACATTTTCATAAAGCATAAAAAAGTTTTGGTTGATTGTTTAGAAATAAAATCATGCAACTTCGTTCCAAAAAGATGGCGGATTTCCAAATGTCTTTTGAAGACCTTCTGAAAAGTTAAACGTCTCAATAGTGAGCAGACAAACTTAGAGTTGCATCAGGATTTTTTTGTTCCAATCTAAATAACACCCCTGGTAAGAGTTGCATTTTTATTTTGCTTTTGTTATTTCGGTTCTCACTTGTTAATGTCAACCCTGCGTAAATGAGAAAAATGTCAAAAACAAGCAATAAAATGTAATGACTCACTATTCCCTCTCAATAAGTTCTCTGTAAGAGTTTCCAAAGACGTGACGTCACTGAAAATCTCTGAAAGTTCTTTATAAACAGGATTATAGAGGTCTACTCTCACAAAGCTATTTAAAATGTTTTTTGAAGAGTTTTCTAAATATGAATGTGTTAGCTCTTTGAAATACCAATATGAGAGTTTCCGAAGAGTTAAAAAAACATTATCGGAAATTGGTCTTCGGACGCTGTTCAAAGAGTTTATTGAGAGCTTTCTAGGACATCCGATTTTTGAAGTATTCTAAAAACGTTTGAAAGAGTTTTTTGAGACAAGATATTTTTTAAAGTTTTTATTATACTTCTCAGAGAGTTTTCAAAGACATTAAGTTTTTCAAAGACCTTCTAAAGAGCGTTCAAAGAGTTTTTTGTCTAAGAATACTCTCCAAATTTGATATCTGTGTCGCTTGGGTCAATTGCTGAACTAAATGGATCAAGGTATTCGTAAGCCTTAGCTATAACGCCGTTTGGATTCTAGAAGAAGGTTAGCTGCCCCAGAACCGTCAGCGACAGTCGTAACGAAGAATCGGGAGAGACTATTAATGCGCCAACTATGTGCTTAGTTAGAAGCTGGAACCAACATCTTTAGCCGGAGTTCTTGGTCAGAAGAGAAATTGATAGTCTGGGATTTAAATGATGGTATTAAACTAACCATTCAATAAAGAAAAAGGCAGGAAGTTGTTCATCTACTTCTTTTTCTTCGCACTTTTTCACACAATAGTGGTACTCATGCAACTTCGCAAATGCCTTCGCAACTTTTCCCATCGTAAATTTTCATATCAATTTTGACAGTTGTGTGACAAATTTTTTAATTTCCCACAATTTGCGAAGCTGCATGAGTCCCACTAATATTATTTAAGATCACACGGAGTGGACTTCGTTCAGAAGACCTGCTCCTAGCACTGAATAACTATATTTCGCTCCACCCACTATTTACATCACAAGTACCTAACAAAGCATGACGATTCAAAGAAGTCTAAGGCCGCAAATATAGTGGAAGCAAAGCTGAAGCTGAAGCGTAAGCTGTCATGTATTTGTTGTTGCCAAAATACAACAAACACATGAAATCTTACGCTTCAGCTTCAGCTTTGCTTCCACTATAATTGCGGCCTAAATAGTACTACATAGCTACACATTATACAATCTTTACTTACACTTTAAATATCCAAAGAAGGTATAAAAACGGCTGGGCAAAATTATGGTTGCAAGAACTGGCAGCGCAATTAACGCCAAGGAATTTATAAGACCAACAGTGAGAAGGACGTATACACGAAGCTTTTTGCCATGAAATTCCGATATGAAGGAAACAAAAACAGCGTTAGCCCCGCATGATCTATTTAAAACAATGCCTTGGAGCAAATTCAGCCTGGATTTAAATTTAAATATATAATTGTATGTACGATCACTTACACAAATCCACCGAAAAATTTAAAAACCCATCATATGCTCAGTGGTTTCACTAAGCAGACTTAAAGCTGTCAACACACTTTGAGTTATAAGCGCACCCCCCCAATATATACTTTCGACTAAAATTATCAGCTATAAATCCCCACGGTAAGGCCGAAACAACCATGCCTGCAAATAAAATAAGAAAAAAAAACAGATTAACATTTTTCATTACCTTTCAATTTTTCCTCACCTCCAAATGTAATAGCATTTAGTGCCCCTCTGTCCAAGAGTGTCAAATCAAGATCACATTTAGCCGCGGGAATGACGAATGACATGGCATTCGTTTCAAAGATAGCGGCCCACAAGCCAAACAAGCACGCCAACAACAAAAATATGTTGAAAAAGCCAAAGCCACAGGCATCGATGGCGGTTTCATAATCCGGTGTCGGGGGCTCTTCGAGTTCAGGTTCAGGCTTCTCTCCGCAACCGAAAAAGGCCAAAAGTTTTCGAGCCAATGACATTCAGTTAATTTGAAACGTACGATTTTTTTTTTTTTTATCTATGATTTCACTAGAATAATTTTTGACAGTTCTGGCGTTTCTGTGTAAAACAAAAAACGCCACTGCTTCGATTTTATTTAGATCTTATATGCCTGCCACACGTAGATCGAAATTGAGCAATTTCAGAACAAAATTGAAATTGCCTCAATTTCAAATGTCAAATTTGTTCTGAAATTTTTTGAAATTGCTCAATTTCGATCTGCGTGTGGCAGGCATATTAGTAAAGATTTTTTAAACAGTTTTCTAATGCGTTTGTTTTTTCAATAAGACGCATCTTACATATGAAGGACAAACAATCAATTATTTGAAATTAGTACAGTTACCACTGCAATACCCTTTTCTTAATTAATGTAACTGCTTAATCGCTGGCAAACAGTGGCGTGTCTAGAGAAATACTGCTTTGATAGTGCTTATATTTTCCACAGTGGTATATTGAACAATTATAAGACATTAACCCAAAAATTTTTTTTTTGGGGGGGGGGGGGGGGGCTAGAGGAAGTTTAGAGAGTTATGGACCAAAAACCAAAAAAATCCGAAAAATTTATGGCGTCCGATTTGGATGAAAATTTATATATAGAATAAGCAAAAAATGCCAAGAATTTTGGCGTCAAAATTTTTTCAAGAAACCGATTACAACTAGTCTAGTTAGGGTCTAGTTCCAAACTGGTCCAGAAAGGACCAGTTTTTTGAAAAAATTTTAGTGCTTAAATTCTTAGAATTTTTCACTTATTCTATATATAAATTTTCATCGAAATCGGACCTCATGAAATTTTCGGATTTTTTTGGTTTTTGGTCCATAACTCTCTAAACTTCCTCTAGTCCCCCCAAAATTTTTTGGGTTAATGTGTTATAATTGTTCAATATACCACTGTGGAAAATATAAGCACTATCAAAGCAGTATTTCTCTAGACACGCCACTGCTGGCAAATACCAAGATTCAAATGCTGGTAGACCTCGTGACTACATGCGCGAAAGGGGAAATTTTAAAAATTGCAAATAGCAACTCTGGGGCGTTACTTTGTATTGCGATGCGATAGCTTATTTCGAGACTCAAAGCTCATCAAAATATCTTGAAAAATTTCGGTTTTAGAGCAGTTTTTGTGATTTTCGTAACAGACAGGGGTACTGGAGGTACCCCTAAAAATGGTCCGATCGGGTCCACTCTCGAAATTTTTTTTACTCATGTCCCCGTGAGCACGCATACCAAATTTCATTAAGATAGCTCAACTCCTTCGATAAGAAAACTTTATACAGACAGACGGACAAACAGACAGACATGACTTAATCGAATCTCCTAGTGACGCTGATCATGTCTATTGTTGTGAGTCTCTCCCAAACTCACATGTGGTCACCTTAAACTGCAAACAAAAGGCACTGCACCTGCACTCATGAATTTCTTCGTCAAGGTGATTCAACGCTACTGAAAAGCAACGGCCAGCAAAAACCGCTGACAGAGACAGTTTGGCTACTACAACAACAACACCAGCACGAGCATAAGCATATGCGCAACTCGATCGCTGGAAATTACAAGAACATTAAGCACAAACACGGTGCATGCATTTGCAGGGCGACAGCTAGCAACAACAACAACACAGTCACAGTTTATGCACGATTGACAAACATTAGCACTGGTACAGCAAATGCACAATTGCAATCCGATCGCTGGCAATAACAACAACAACTCCACTAAGTTAACGGAAGTAAAGGCAACAACAACAGTATGGCATTGTTGGTACAATTGCAGGTGAAGGTCGCGGTCAAGATTATGCAATATGTTCGGGAAGAATCGACGACGATCGCGGACCATGGGAATATTCGATATTGCAAGATCAGCAATATTGATCTATATAAACGAAATTTCGACGACTGGAAAGGGACTTCTTCTGCGAGCGTACTCACCCACGGGACACGACGTCGGAAGCATAGGGCAGTTTCAAGTTAGGATATAGTAATTCTGTTTAGACCTAAGGATTCAAAACATTAAATAAAAGGATTAAACCTTAGGTACAAGGAATTTACACCAGTAACACAGACACTAGGGACATATCACTGACTGTAAACGGTACTTGCATAATTCTATAACATTCTTAAAGATAAAAAGATCGCATTATACAAGAAACTACAATATCTCGTTAATTGCTTAAACACAGATGATCTAAAAAGAGCGTTTGTTGCGATCTGAAATTACATTAAAATTGCACCTCACATAGTTTCTCAGTTATGAAGAATTATGTAGTCCTTGGATCGAATGCATAAAGATGAGATCAGATCTTTTGCTCAACTTATTGAGCAATAGCTTAGTTTAATATGCAAGAAGAATAGTTTCAAATAATGTATTTAAGTTTAAGCTGAATTGACTCAAGTCAGAGATCCATTCATTCTTATGCATACGAGCCCCTGTGTCAGGGAAGTTTCTTCAAAGATTGTAATTGCACTTTTTATTACAAAAAATAGCTATTTAATTGGACCGAACTGATTCTTAAAATTAAGACGAATCATTTTTTCTTTATGGGACCAACAGGAATATTTCAGATACATGAATTCTGCACATGTACGGAAATCGCCGTCATCTACTTTAAGCTTCATCGTAGATCTCGCGGAGCTTCTTACTTCAAGGCTGTTTTGGCAGTTTGTGGCAAAATGAATGATATAATGAAACTAGCTGGAAAAGAAAAAAAAATTTAAACTAATTGAAAGTAATAAGGTTGTGTTTGTTTTTTACTTACAAAAATAGCAAAAGGCGAAAAATACAAACATAGCTGAGCAATGCGCAGCCATCAGAAAAGGTAATAGAAGATTTCCAATCACTCCGCCAAAACGCCCGGAAGCCATCAGGACTACAAATGTTGTTGTTCTAAGGGGGGAAGAAATTTAATATCACAATATTGAAAGCAGTTATTGATATTTTAATTGTGTATCGAAAACTCTAATATCAACACCAACGATTGGCAAGCTTTTATTTCTTTGTGAGAGATCAATATAAAATTAATATAAGAGATGGGCAGTAGACGGAACTCCTGAGGCGGAACAAGTAAAAATTTAAATCATATGAGATGGGCGAGGTGCTAAAAAATTAAATAAGTGCTGGATTGGCAGCATTTTTATATGATCTCTCAATTCCCGGGTGCTCTAAAATTCGGGTATCGATATTCCAGCGGGTCCCAAAGTATGTATTCGACACGTTGTTATTATGTTACGGACTATGAGTAAAAGCACCAATTTCCCACAAAGGGTCCTTTTGAAAGAAATAACAACCGCAGTGAGCGCTGCAGATCAATTGACGCTCACACTAAACGACATTTCGATGCTTTTAAGCTTCTCATGTGGACCGTTTTGGTCCTTTCCAGCAATTAATTCCAACTTTTTTTGTAACTGGGTGATGCATTCTTGTATTTGGGATGTCCCACCAGCTCACCCCGAACAATAGAATAAAAGGGCTTAGGCGTAATTTAATTGTACGCTGTCTACTACAAGTTCTAAATAAATCATTGGCCAGCAAGCGATCGTGGCTTTTGTCTTTTGTCTTTCGAGTTTCGAGTCTCATTAAAATTACAGATGAAATGGTAATATTTTATACAGGCCCGTACGCACGGGAGTTTGGGGGGTGTCATTTTAATACACACAATGGAAACAATGGAACATTGGACGTACTGAAATCGACCTGAAGGGGGATTCCGGCTCGGGTTATCGACATGTCAAAGATTTGAACTTTAGCGAATAGAGTACTAAAGAGACAAGACAGAGTGTGGATCTCATTAATGGATAGCAAAAGGAGCCACTGACTTGAATTCTAACAGGATATTACATGGTGAATTCACTAATAGTTATTAAATTAAGGACTACCTTGAACTTACAAGTGGATTTTAATTAGAATTTACTATTGAAGGTACGTTCCCCTGAAGGCTCTTTTTACACTAGTCTTTGGACAATTCTGCGCCACAAAGTAGAAAAAGTGAAAAGGCTCCATTGATGGAATTTATGATCGCAAGAGTACAACTAAAATCTAAGTGACAGTACTGTGATGAGGTTCGTTGAAACGTACACCAGTGTAAAAATACCATGAGAGCAACAGCGGCACAGGAACTCGGTAAGTTGTAAAGCACTGAAACTTGTATAAGAGAAAAAACTATATATATTAAAAAAAAACTCGAAGTTTTTATTTATATCCGAATAAACAAAAAAATTGCACCAATGGACCGAAAACATTAACTGAAGCATTGACTAAAATGGGCTGAATATTTGGTGTTCCTGATACAGAGCTATAGGTTTTCAGATACTTTAGATTACTAAACATATAGCTAAAAATGCGAATGTCGTCTGAAAATTTATGCCTACAATTTTTTAATTTTTTATCATACAGCAGTAGAAGAAGAGCCGAAAACCAGACAAAATTACGACAATTGACTCAAAAAGAACTGACCTACGGTTAGCCGTTTTACGAACCGGTTCCTTCTCCAATGACAGGCCCATGTTAAAAAGGTCAGTTGAATGCTTTGGTAAAGTAATTATGAGGACTAGTACTGGTAACACGAGAGACTGACCGAAGGCTACAATTGGTCAGTCCATATTACTGCAGAGAAACTATGAAATATTCAGCACAGTCAAAATCAAATCATCGAAACCACCTCGATTGAGCCACATTACAAAAGGAAAAATAAACCTGGATGACTGGTTTTTGCGGGAAGAATATTTTTTCATGAATTTATGTCCACTCAGGTTTTTTCCGAATTGCTGGTTAAAAGTTGATCATTTCAAAGCGTTGCAATTTAATTCTAATAGGTGTTTCGGTAAAAGGCGAAGAAAACCCTTGAACTATGTAGGCTTCAATTGAAATGAATTGAAGGGAAAATGTATTCAGACGATTAAGCTTACGGGCTTACCTGATTCTGGTAGGGAAAAAATTAATGACGGTGTTTGCCAATAAAATCATACTGACTGCACCACATGCCGTATTCACAGAAGCTAGTGCGACCGTTTCTTCACGATTTGACGCGTAGTACTTTAGAACTGCAGTTATGCTCGCAATTACAAGATATGTTCCTGTAGAAGCACACAATATTTGAATTGAACAAACAAAAAAGTATTATATTTAAGTACTTAGTAGGAAATTGTTCGCCAAAAATCTTACAAGAATTGTTGCAACAATAAAATTCATGCACACCGTTCCACCGATAATCATGCTATCGATAAAAGCACTTCTAGAAAGATGCTGAATCAAAACATTAAAACAATATCGATTAATAATTTAACTAGCTTACCACATAACAATCCAAGTCTTTTTCGTCTTCGTATATAATGTTGGTCTGATTTAGAAAGTACTCAATAACATCACAGGCATCCAAATCGTACCAGCCTTTATAGTGCATTTCTCTGGTTATTGCAGAGTTTTGGGGCGTCCAAAGTGCAACTGTTGTAACGCTTAAAGAAATAATTTATAAGTTAAAGCTTTAAAAAATAGTTGCTTTTAACTCACCATAGAACAATCAACAAGTTCATCAAACAGGCAAGACCAGTGAGCGCCAAATTTTTCTTAGTACACATTGCCCATAAATCATGGAAATCTTGCTTCAGCTCAATTGTTAGCTCTCGTTTTCGTTCTCGCCGGTATGATTTTCTTGACAAAATGGCTCGCTTGCGTGCTTTCTCGGCGGCTTCTTCAGCAAGTGTGGTAATCTATTCTGAATGCAAGGCAATTTCAAAACTGTTAATGCTGATCGAAACCCGAACCAATTTTTAGTCGAATGACATGCATACGATGAGTTCCTTGATAAGTGAGCCGTTCTCTTAAACGGAAATTTAATTCTCCTTAACAAAAGCCGGAAAATATGTGCGGGTCAAAGTTTGTCCTTGTAAAAACCTGACCTGTCTGACTTTTCACGCTCTTATAGGAAAGTGCTCACTTATTTCGGATATCACTGTATTACATGCAATAAAACTTGAATGTGATATCAAATACGATTGAAGTTCTAGAAAAATTACATACGGGATAGGTATTCTTTTTCTTAAATTTATTCAATGAATAAATGCATTGAAAAACTTTCATCGCTTCTTCATTTCTTCCGGTTGCCATTAAAAACTTTGGGGCCTCGGGAAACATTATCATTGACAATCCACTTAATAGACTAGGCATAGCGGTAGCGGTTATAAATACTTTCCATGATGAAACTTCAAATAGAATACGAAGAGCATATTATGATTGAACGTTTTTTTTAGGGGGAAGAATATTTTATCAGTATTTTTCATAGTTTTCTAGACCTCAGACTCAGCACGCAAAGCATGGTTAGAGGACGATTCCTGCCTAACTTCAAGGTTGATATGGGTAGACCTAGATTACAAAAGGACCAATCAACTCCTTGCGCTGGACCGCGCCGACATAAGACGCATGGTCTCCATCATCACAGGACACTGCCTAATAGGCAGACACGCTGAACGCCTTGGTGTTCCCTACAATGACTTCTGTGGAAGTTGCCGATCGGAGGAGGAGGAGGAAACGGTGAGCCACCTTATGTGACCCATAAGTCTCCTTCCTTGCCTTTCAAAGTTATTCGAAAAACTTTTGATATCCAAATTGACTCCATTTCTTCAGGAACAACATATTATTCCTTCCCATCAATTTGGATTCAGAAAAAAACACGGTACTATTGAGCAAGTAAATCGTATTACCAACGAAATAAGAATCGCATTTGAACATCGCGAGTACTGCTCAGCAGTTTTTTCTGGACGTGCAACAAGCGTTCGACAAAGTTTGGCACGACGGTTTGCTGCATAAAATCAGAAACTTACTTCCTTTAAATTTTCACCCGACCTTTGAGTCATACTTAAAACATAGAACGTTTCAAGTAAAACACAACTCGTTTACAACAAAATGTTATGAAATTCATGCAGGGGTTCCTCAAGGAAGTGTTGTTGGGCCTATTCTCTATCTTTTGTACACAGCGGATATTCCTAATAGCGATCGAGTATCAATTTCGACATTTGCTGACGACACAGCGATACTAAGCCGCCACAAGGATATTTGTGTTGCAACTTCTAAGCTCCAAAATCATCTCCGCGAAATCCATGACTGGCTTACTAAATGGCGAATCCAAATAAACGAACTCAAATGCCGACATATCACTTTCACGCTAAACAGGAAAGCTTCGCCGGACATTTTCCTTAATAACACGCGCATCCCTCAATGTGAAGAAGTTACTTACCTCGGAATTCACTTAGATAAAAGATTGACATGGCGTAAGCACATCGAGGCTAAGAGAACCCAAATGAAGCTGCAAGCAAGCAGGTTACACTGGCTCATAAATAATCGCTCTGAACTAAAACTAGATTATAAAGTCCTTCTGTACAAGCAAGTTATTAAACCAATATGGACTTATGGTTTGCAATTGTATGGACATGCAAGCGCTTCGAATATAGACATTCTACAGAGAGCACAATCTAAAATCCTTAGGACAATTACAGGAGCCCCATGGTTTTGTTACAAATGAAAGAATACATAGAGAGCTCAACGTAGAAATGGTGAAAACGGAATTCGCCAAAATCAAAGAAAAATATTTTTGTAAACTGCGAGCGCACGTAAATCCACTAGCGCGTTCACTAACTAATTCATTACACTATTCGAGGCTAAAAAGAAATGATCGACCAGCGCTTCCAAATACAACAGGTGCAATCCATGCACATTCAACAACACAGCTCTCCTAGCTGATTGCCGACTCGGTTTTCGGAGTGCAATCCATGCACATACAACAACACAGCTCTCCTAGCTGATTGCCGACTCGGTTTTCGGAGTGCAATCCATGCACATTCAACAACACAGCTCTCCTAGCTGATTGCCGACTCGGTTTTCGGAGTGCAATCCATGCACATACAACAACACAGCTCTCCTAGCTGATTGCCGACGCGGTTTTCGGAGTGCAATCCATGCACATTCAACAACACCGCTCTCCTAGCTGATTGCCCGACGCGGTTTTCGGAGTGCAATCCATGCACATGCAACAACACAGCTCTCCTAGCTGATTGCCGACGCGGTTTTCGGAGTGCAATCCATGCACTTCCAAAAACAACAGCTTTCCTAGCTATAAAGTCAAAAAACCTACATTCTCCCGGGTAATCCACTGCATAACCACCTTACTGAGCTTTATATTAAGCTCTCCAACACCGTTCTCAATTACATGTGCTCCTACACACACATCATAAAAGCCTAGCTCCAGCGAAAAGGCACGTAATTATCTAAAAATTACATCCCATAAAGGATTCTTCAAATCTGAATATGCTCTGTGATATGTAATTGTTAACTTTAGGTGTAAGATTTTATAAATTATTGATAGACTCCTATCCTAAAGGAGTGATCCAATAAATTAAATGAATTGTTTAAAAAAAAAAAAAAAAAATCTTGTGTCACTGCCCGGGCCTGGCCAGGAGAAGATCCAGGCTGCTCGGGTCCTTCTTCTTCTCCTCCCTTACTGAGCTATCATCTGTTCGAATAAAAGACATGGCTCGCTTCATTTACGAGTCAAATTGGCTCCACGAAATGGGTAATTAGGGAGGCATGCCTTCCCATGTGGTATCACAACGGGCCTATGTGCGGCCTAAGTGTGTCCCCTCAAAGGGGGCTGCCACTCTAACCTAACCTAACCTAACCTAACCTAGACCTCAGACTGTCAACGAAATACAGAATTATAATACCTCTTCATACCTACCCAGCGAAGCCGGCCGTATGGTCCGTAGAAGTCATACCCGAAATAAGGCCACACACCTTATGAATTCGTCCTGCAAGAATTTCAGGTGGTATTGGGAAATGAAGTAGTATATGAGATAAGAACCACAAAAAGTCCCCAAACTTCTTGTATTCAAAAGCATTCCGCTCAGTCATGAATTTGGGCTATACCGGAGAAGTGAAGTTGTCATGCCTATTGAAGCTTTAGACTGTTTTTAGCGATGAAAGATTGAAAACCGAATACATAAAATATTTTCGTTGTTGCGTTCGTTTTACTTCGTGAATCTGATGCAACGCGTGCCAAAAGAACAATATAATTGTATCAGATTTTCACAAATCGGCAACGGGGACGGGCCAAAAAACAGAAAGGACAGTTTATAGAGAACATCAATGCCGCCTTACCTCAAAGAGCTTAGAAGATAAATAAAATGTTTTTATTTTATTGTAATAAGCATATTCGCCCTAAACAATTAATCATGATTAATTACTTCATATAGTATTATGGAATTCTTACCCTAAGGCAGGCTTGAGTACTCACCTATGAAGTATGGTCTGAGAGACCGCACATGAGGTATAGTATGAATATCCCGGGATATTCATATACCATCTTCATATGCGAGTGCTCGGGCCTGCTTAGGTCTGATATCTTAGGCCTGATTTCCCTATGACATCGGTTAACAAAAGGAATTTAGGGGCTATTGCTGGATATCATGCATTAGCATTACCATTCAGGCCAGAAATATTGTCATACTTAGGGCTGAACGCACCACTGGGTACTAATGTCAGATTACTACAAAAATATTTTTACATATGTATATTTTCTATCACATACACCTCAATGTTATTTTACAATTCTCAAAATGTCAGCATTCAGAATCTGGATTAGAATCCCTGGGTTCACATAGACGTAGCTGTATATAGAGGTCGATCGTCGAAAAGCAGCAATGTCGAAACCTATACATAGACATTCATAATTGAACGTGTGCACTGCTGCGTCGGTAGAATTTTGTTGCCAAAGCACACGTAATTGGGAAATCCGATCTTGAACTTTGCTGTCGTAAACAGTCTACAACTTTTTTTGTATGAATTTTAAATATATTAGGACCGTAACATAGTGAAAGCCGGCATCAGTGATATTTCCTATTGAAGAGTTACATTGGAAAGCGCTGGCGAACTAACACAAATCTATTTGTCCATTTACTGCCAGTAAGTTAGACGAGACCTGGGAGGCAGTAGTAACAAGAGTTGGCAAGTTTTCCTAGGTTGCAACAACTTAGTAAGAACTGGAGACACGGTTTTCTTATTTCACGTTATTAAATAAAAAACCAACTGTTGTGAGTCGCGAACTCTCTCAGACTCACAAACATATTTTTCCTCCTCTTTCTACACGCTCGCAAACTAACTCAAAACAACAAAGTGCGAATGAAGCATAAGGAAAGAAAGCTAAAAGCAAAAGGCAGTGACCTACATTTAGGAATTTCTACTTCAAGGTGATTCCATGATACTCAAAAGCACTGTCCAGCGTAAATTGCTGACAAATGCAAACATGCAGTTCGGCCGCTTGCAACAACAACAACACCGGCACGTATATGCCCAAATAACAAACATCAGCGCTGGCGCAGCGAATGCACAATTGCAATCCGATCGCTGGCAATACCAACAACAACACACGTCACGAGCTTTTATGTAAAAGCAACAACAACTACAAAAGAAGAACTAAGAACATCGGAATAGCTGGTGAAATTGCGGGGGAAGGTCGCGGTTAAGCTTATGCAAGATGTTCAGGAAGAATCGACGACGATCGCGGATATTGGGAATATTCGATATTGCAAGATCAGCAATATTGATCTATATAAACGGAGCTTCGATGACTGGAACGGGACTTCTGCGAGCGTACTCACCAAAGGGCCACGACGGAGAAGTTAATAGAGTAGTCTTTTAAATAATAACCGAAAACTTGTATTTAATTTGAATTAAATAAAAGGATAATTAATTGAAATCCTTTGTGTTCCTTTTTATTTGTGTAAAGGACCCCGTTTTATCCTACGGTGTACTTGCCTGACGTGCGTACCTACCCAAGTGCCACGGCGTTAGGCAATTGCACCGTAGGATACAACATTTATGGCGCAGCCGGTATTCGACTGACTTTCAGTTGGATCGAAATCAGTTCTCTAAAAGTTTTTTTTAAATTATTGATCGTTGTGCGGTTTAATTTATGACGCTATTCAGCTAAATTGGGGCTGTGACAGTCTTAAACAGTAACTAGTTATTACCAAACTTGCAGAAAAGCTCGTCAAATTGAACTGCATTAGCGACTATAATTTTTAAGCAAAGTTTATATCGACAAGGTTTGCTTGCCAATATAACTGAGCAAAAAGCTTGAAAGAATATTAAAATTTTATACCAAAAGTGTACATAAATGATCGGCTACGAAATATCGCCTTGAATTGGGGCTGTGACAGTCTTAAACAGTAATTAGTTATTACCAAGACAAGCCGAATAAAAATTCGTAAGCAAGATTGTA
>CM035809.1:3343228-3361141 GCA_020466095.1 Chlorops oryzae | reverse complement strand
CAAAATTTTGAATTGGAATTAAAACAGAAACCAATCGTAGCAATCATCAAGGCTCAGAATAGTTCAAGTGAACTACTATACTCCATAAATCATCGGAATTCGTTTAAGTTTTTGCTACGTACAATAGCTTATGTGATCAAATTTGTTCAACTTATGAAGACCAATCATCAAAGAGTAAATCCTCCACATCAGAAAGGTCCTGAACGCAAGAAAATACATTCAATCATGCTGCAACCAGAATTAAGTCCTTTTGAATTATATACATCCTTGCAATTCATCGTTAAGACAATTCAACAATCTGAGCTATTAAGTGATATTAATAATCTGAAGGCATGCAAAACTATCGACGCATCAAGCCAACTCAACGGACTAGCACACTTTTTGGACGATCACAGCGTATTAAGAGTAGGAGGACGGCTTGAAGCAGCATCTATTGCCTATGATGCCAAGCATCCGATGGTTCTCCCATACAATAACCCAATCGTTCGACTATTGTTTAAAGCAAAGCACGAAGAACATAATCATTGTGGGCCTCAAGCGTTATTGTGCATCATAAAACAACAATTTTGGCCAATCAAAGGAAAGATTTTGGCTCGCAACACAGTCCACAAATGTATTCGCTGCACCAGAGCAAAACCTCACTTGATGGAGCAACTCATGGGAAACTTACCAGCTGATCGAGTAACTGCAGCAAGGCCATTCTTTAAGGCTGGAGTCGACTATTGTGGCCCCTTTATGGTACACTATAAGGGAAGAGGAAAAAGACCCTACAAAGCATATTTAGCTGTATTTTGTTGCTTTGCAACAAAGGCTGTTCACCTTGAAATTGTAAGCGATTTGACAACTGAAGCTTTCATAGGTGCCCTCAAGCGTTTCACAGGAAGGAGGGGCAGATGCAAAACGTTATACAGTGACAACGCTACAAATTTTGTCGGAGCAAAAAACCAACTGGAAGAGCTAAAAGATGCAATTTACTCAACAACTGCCCAAACCCAAATCAAAAGGGCTAGCAGTGATCTTGGAATTGAGTTCAAGTTCATACCCCCCAAGGCACCACATTTTGGAGGGCTATGGGAAGCTGCAGTAAAATCTGCAAAACTACTGCTTGTTAAGGCGATGGCCAGCGCATCCTTCACATATGAGGAGTTTGAAACAATAACTATCGGAGTAGAAGCCATACTTAATTCAAGACCGTTAACACCAATGTCATCCAATCCGAACGACTTGACTGCACTCACACCAGGTCACTTTATCATTGGCAAACCTCTTACTTCACAAGTAAATCCTAATAGAGCATCCTTAAAAAACACATTAACAGCAAGATGGCAGCTGGTGTCAAATGCAAAGGATGAATTTTGGAAACGGTGGCATGTAGAATATTAACATGAACTGCAATATCGGAACAAGTGGCAACAAAGATGTCAAAATATAAAGGAAGGTGACATGGTGATCCTCAAGGATGAAAACTTACCAACGATGAAATGGCCATTAGGAAGAGTCGTTCATGTGTATAAAGGAGATGATCAACTAATTCGAGTAGCAGATATAAAAACCGAAAATGGCGTGTTTAAACGTCCGTTACAAAAACTCGCACCACTTTTTAACGAAGGAGACCAAAATGAGAATTATGAACTACCACTAAAGCGGCCATCATCAGAAACAAGTCCATCAAAAAGGAAATTAATTTCCACCAGCTCTCTGGTTACAACACTAATAATTTCGCTTCTCTTGATGCCATTAGCCCTTGCCGGATCAGTCAACATAACAAATTTTGATGCAAATCCGGGAATATATTTCGAAGGAATTGGAAACACAAAACTAATAAGTGGCAGTTGGAAAATCTTCGTATACTATGAGCTGAAACCACTCTGGTCCAAAAACAAGATGCTAGACGAAGGAATTCAAACACTTAGAGGATTATGCAATAAATCCTTGGATAAATCTTGCTACGCATTTGCACACCAATTACAACAAACTGCAGAAGAGCTCATTCAGGAAGAAGATCTCATATCACCGACTCGATCAAGAAGAGCAGCGTTAGACATTGTAGGCAATGTTGCCAATGCCCTATTTGGAGTACTGGACTCCAACTATGCTGAACATATGGCGGCAACCATAAACAAGGTCAACAGCAATGAAGAATTCTTACTGCATTTAGTAAAAAATCAAACATCAGTTGTTGATGCCACAATCAACATTTTAAAGGAGGATGCAATCAACACAAGTAAACACATTATAGAGCTTCAAAGGGCAATTGAACAGGAGTTCAACCAATTGGGAGCCGAACACACAAACCTTTACAATTCACAATTAATGATATCGTTGGTAGTTCAACTTTTCATGCTATCATCACATATACACAAAATTCAGGCAGATATAATCAACGCACTCACTCATTCAAACCACGGAAACATAAGCCCGACCATATTGACACCTCAGCAATTGAAAAGGGAAATCAGTTGCATAAAAGGACATCTGCCCGTTGGGCGAGCTCTTCCAACAGATGATGATGATCTTTTACACCTATATAAAATCATGAAAATAAAGGCAGCAGTTACTGCACATCGTCTGATGTTCAAAATTGATATTCCACTTGTCAATCATCAAAAATTCGAACTTTTTCATCTGATTTCAATTCCCACAGTTATTAACAGCACTATGCTTTCAATCAAACCAACTGCGCAATTTCAAGCAGTCACTAATCATCGAGATGAATATGTCACCTTGAGCACAACCGATTTTTATAAATGTAATGAAATTATTGACGACACTTTCCTCTGCCCAAACATTCAAGCAACAATTCGAAAAAATTCCGGCAGCTGTTCTTGCGAAGTAGCCCTTTTTAACAATAGAACCTCATCCAATTGCAAGGTGGAACACCAATTCAATAACATTTCACTCATTCCAACTTGGAAACCGAATAAGTGGATTTTTGCAGCTAGAACTGCAACTGAGCTTACAGCTGTGTGTGGAGACAATGTCCAAGAAGTCAACATAAATGGTTCCGGCACACTGTCCATCCAACCTGATTGCGTCATAAAAGGTGCTTTTTTAACAATCCAAGGCCAGGGAATTACTTCAACCATAATGCATTTATCATTTCCCGCATTTGGAAATATAACCTCAGTTGCAGAACCTATGGAATTAAAAAGAGTACTAAATTTTGACATTCATCAAGTAAATAATAAATTGGAACAGCTCACCAAGGTCCAGCAACAGTTACATGCCGACTTCCAGTTTCCTGAAGAAATCCAGCCATCCACACTGCATGATGTAACAAGCTATACTGTGATCGTGCTCATTATATTGATAATTCTCTGCTTGAGTATTTGGAAAATAAAAACTAAATGTCAGCAAAGAGCTATTCGACTTGGGACACCACCAAAACCTACTCCACGCCAGCAAAACACAACAGCTCTCGAAATTGTATAAAGAGTTGAGTAAACAAGATTACTCAACGGAGGGCCAGAATGTTTAGAATTCAATCCACAATTGTTTATTTTATGCGATCAGCAAAAATTTATGTCGCAAGAAAACTTTGCATGTAAGCGAGAATATGTTTGTATATAAAAAACAAAGCAAAAGAAAAGAACAAGAAAAAGAAAAATTACTGCTTAAGCAATAATGAATTAATATTGCTTCATTGATTTAAATATTGATTATCTAGCAATAATAATGTATAAAAGAAATGAAATTTATTAATAAACATGAGTCCAATTGAAACCATTGTGTGATCAACTTAGGGACTTGTCTTCGTGTATCAACAGTTTATGTGCTGCTTGGTACAACTTGAATTCTGATATCTGCAGTTCATGTGCTGTATGGTTTTTGAATTCAAGCCGATATTTTGAAGTAAAAACATTGATATTGATGATGATGACGAGACCGAAGAGTCTGGAAACACGATCTTTGAATTTTAAATTCATATCAACTCTCATTTTTTATTACATTGGTATATATTATTATTATATGCAATATTAGTAATTTGACTTGAAAAGTTAAAATAAAGCACTTTTGAACCAACAAAAATAAAAATTAAAAAAAAACAAAAATCGGTAGTTGAGAAATATTTTTCGGTAGTTGGCACACAAATCCTTATTTTAAGCACTGCAATGAACCGTAACACATTTTGTACGCTGTAGGCGTACGACCTCATATACCATCCTAGTATACTTTTTTTTCGATCGTGACCGTTTTATAGAGTGAAAGACTACCACCACCAGATAAAGTAAGCTATTGGAAGGCAGGTAACCTAATCTCTTATACTTTGTAATCTGTTGGTAAGCGGTTCGCCTACAATCTCGTATACTTTGTAGCTATTGATAATCAGGTCGCTTACAGTCTCGTGTACTTTAAAGGCCGTAGGCACTGGAAGTCGCTCGGTAAGAATTGAAAACTCCCATGACAATGCTGGTTTTTGAACTTGTAGAACAAGGTTCATCGCACCAACAGATTAGTAGGTCGTCCTTTCAATTTAAATTTTATGAAATCCAAAAATAATTTTTTTATACCCGACACACTCTGTGTCGAAGGTATATTGCGTTTGGGTGTAACACCCAGAACCAGTCGAGATAGATATATTTATATAATATAATATATAGAAATGATCAGCGTCACCAGGAGATTCGATTTAGTCATGTCCGTCTGTCTGTATACAGTTATCTTATCGAAGGAGTTGAGCTATCTCGACAAAATTTGGTATGCGTGCTCACGGGCACATGAGTAAGAAAAAGTTCGAGAGTGGACCCGATCGGACCATTTTTAGGGGTACCTCCAGTACCCCTGTCTGTTACGAAAATCACAAAAACTGCTCTAAAATCGAAGTTTTTCAAGATATTTTGATGAAATTTTATATTTGATCATATTTAAAGGCCAGTAATATTTTTTCCGAAAATTGGAAAAGTGGGCGTGACAGAAGGGCGGTTTTCAAAAAATGTCTCCTACACCCGAAATTCAAATGGGACTTGAACGAAATTTGGCACTTCTTCATTTGTAGGCTTAAGCATTCTTCCAAAAAATTTCCTTGATCGGTCCATTTTTCAGGGTACCTCAAGTACTAGGGTCTGTCACAAAAATCCCAAAACTGCCTTAAAATTGGATTTTTTCGAAATATTTTAATGAAACTTCAAATTTGAGCGTATATTTAAGCCTCCGATTATAACATAGTTCAACAAATTTTAGAAAAGTGGGCGTGTCAAAGGGGCATTTTTTATAAAGAAATCTATCAAATGTCGGTATATGGGGCCCCTTATGGTCTTAAACACCTCTTGATATTAAAAATTAGTTGAACATGTGAGTCTGTGTCGGGTGGTCTATTGTCAGGCTCGCCTGACTATAACACCCTTACTTGTTGTAATTGCGATTGTGTGCAGTTTTTATGCCACAGCCGCAATTTTATCCTTCATATTGCCTTACCCATTAAAGTGTTCGTCGAGGCGAATAAAGTGCTGTTAAGAAAAATTTTCAATTACTTAAAAGCACAAGCGTGACAATCAATTACGCGAGCCATTTTCTAATTAAGCTTATGTTACTGGCGTCCGTTTTACTCTCTCTAAATAAGAATTGAGTGCAAGTTTACTTAAGCTGCTTCCCAATCGAATTCCGCTTCAGTTCAGTTTGTTTTCTATCTTGAAAGCAAAGACAATAAAATTTTTCTTCATGAATATTTATTATGAATTGAAATGATTTTCTTCAACATTTTCCTTTAATTCGATTATGTTTTCATGGCGAGAGTTTTCGATATTTTCCGTAACAATATTCCGGAGTCTTTAAAACTTTGCCAAAGAAATAATAAAAAGTTCAAAAATATATCTGAGTTAAGGTGCCATTCAGCTTTGCATTTGCACTTTTAGGCAAACCTGTTAAATAACCATTATAAATTTAATTGAATAATAATCAAATTATTTTTTAGGAAATGCCTGATATGAACTCAAAGCTGGGTGCGAAATCGATCGCATCGGATTTCCACACTTCTCGGTTAATTCAGATATATAAATTTTTCCGACTGCCAACAATTAACATAAGGGGTATTCACAAAGGCGTGTTAAAAACGTTGGAAAGTCGTAAAATTGCAACTCCTTAAAAATTAGACAAAAAATTTTTTTTTGTATCTTGCACAAATTTTTAAGCAGTTAAAATTTTCCGACATTTCTATTTTCCAAAGCCTTTGTGAATACCCCTTATGTTGTGAAATGCTGCTCAAATTTAAAAATTCGACAAATTCTTGTAAAAATTGCATTTTTTAAATTTAATTATTTTATATTTTGTTCGGGATTAGGGGTCCAATTATTTCTTTTATGAAATTAGAATTTCATAATAATAAAAATGCACTAGAGCGGGTCGATTTATATGGGTGGAAAAAAAAAATCAAAAATGGTATAGCAAAATCGTAATCTACGACAAATTCTAAGAAAATTGCCCTCAGAAACCATAGCACTAAAATCAATCCCACATCGAATAGAATGATCGACCGATGTTTGAATTAATTTTTCTTCAACTTAAATATTTCATACCCTTTTATAAGAGCTTATGTTGGGCATGACGCCTCGCTGATTTGTACATCGACTAGAACGTCAAATATCATAAATTTCTTTCAAACGTGCGCTTTCTATGGGCCTGCCAGCCACTCAATGTAATCACGCACAACGCCTTAAAGGCATTTCCCCAGATATAAATTGCGTTCTGGTAATTTGTAGCTGCTTTCTTTGCATTTCACGAATGCGGCCATTTAAGCAATGACCTGAAATTCAGCTAAAGAAGATTCACGTTTGTAGAAATTTATGGCGTGATGTTGAACATTTGGGCACTTTACGATAGCAATTCAGTTGAGAGGAAACTTTTATCGAGAATTTATGTGAATTTACATGTTTTATTAGCCCTGATAGTGTCGATTGATTTCGAGTAAAAATTGTCCAAAAATTTGTTATTTGAAATGTTGTTCTTGGTGTTAAGACAACACTACCAATTTGATTTCCAGAGAAGTCAGACAAATAATTAAATTTGTAGGGCCTCAATTTATAATCGGAGGATTCGGAAAAGTGAGAAAAATGTCCCCATGAGGTGTTATGATAGTTTGAGTTAGAATATGAAATTGATTTTTGAAACTAAAGACTGTCCCAGAAATAACTGTCCTTTTGTTTTTTTTTATTGCAAAAAAACCAATGATGTTTTTTTTTAAATTCTTTCAGTTTATTATTAAGTGAACATTACAAAATAAATAAAAATTTTAATCACACTGAAAAAAATACACTTAAAAAAAATTATACACTTTTTTATTAAGGTCCTCCATTAGGTTTTTTACCGACCTTTCGTTCACCTTAGTGTATGCCCGACGCCATTTATGTCGAAATATTTCGATGTTCTTCGCAGTTTGTTTGGTCTTCTTAAGGTTCCTTTTCATTAAAGCCCAAAATTTTTCGATTGGACGAAGTTCGGGGCAATTCGGAGGATTTGCTTCCCTTGGTACCACAGTGACATTATTGGCTTGGTACCAATACATCGTTCTCTGGGCGTAGTGAGATGTTGCTAGATCAGGCCAAAATAGTACTGAACCTTGGTGTTGACGTATAAAAGGCAGCAAACGCCGGTCCAGATGTAAATTTCGGTGTTGGTTGTGCGATCAGTCACAAATTCCTTACTTCGTAGGCCACATTTGCAAATGGCCTGCCACACCATGTATTTCTTTGGAAATTTGATATGTTTTTCGGTGGTAAATTTAGAGGATGCTCCACCCCTTCAAACCGCAGTATAATATCCGTGTCCAGGTAACTGCTTGAAATCCGCTTTGCAATACGTTTCATCGTCCATGATCACGCAATCAAATTTGGACAGGTAATCGCGATACAGTGTTCGAGCCCTCCTCTTGGCTTCGGCGTCCTTTTCTTCTGACCTATCAGGTACTTTTTGTACTTTATAGCTCCCTAGGTTGTAAATTTTTTTAATCCGTTGAACACTTGACTTCGATGTTCCCGCTTTTGCTGCCATATCACGAACCGAAGTGCCTGAATTCTGAGTAAACAACCTCTTAACGTTCTGGGCCACCGCTTGGTTCGCTGGACCACGTTTTCTCCCTGATCCTGGTGTTTTTGATAAAGGGGTAAGCTGTTTGTATCGTTTTATGGTCCTACCGACAGTTTTTTCGCATACGCCAACTTCCTTAGCGATCTTTTTCTACGTGGTGTTTGGATTTTCCAGGTGTTTGTAAATAATTGCTTTCCGCTTTTCTTCTTGTTGAGACGACATCTTTTCAGTAGCTCTTTTATTTTACGAATGAGTATTTTTTTTTATCTGCAATATTTATACTTTATTTAGGTACCAAATATGTGGCTATAGAGTTAACACTTTTTTATAAATAGCCTAAAAACAAAAGGACAGTTATTTCTGGGACAGTCCTTATGTACCCGCTTATTCATAATTTTAAATTTAAAACGTTAGGGGTATTCACAAAGGCGTCGGAAAATAGTAAAGTCGGAAAATCTGAAAATTTTATCTGCTTAAAAAGTTGTGCAAGATACAAAAAAGTTTAAAATTTTTTTAAGAAGTCAGAATTTTCCGATTTTTCGACTTTCTAACGTTTTTAACACGCCTTTGTGAATACCCCTATTGTTGAAGTTCAATGTTTCTATGGAAATTTGATATCAGGCATGTGCTAGAATCCAAAAGCTGACGGAATCGGAATTTAAATCGACCAAAATCGTGCCAGGCTCGCCTGACTATAACACCCTTACTTGTTTCTATTCAAATTTTGTAAATTCGTGACACATTTCACATACTTACGTCGAATAGGGCTCTCGTGTGGTTGCAGTGAAAAGAATAATTCTTTAAGATTGTTCTCACGTATCCTTCACGAAAAGTTGTATTCGACCCTGTTATGGATTACAACTAGAATGTTGCCAGCTTTTTCAGTTCGGTTTTCAGCCAATATGTGCCATTTAAAGCCAAAAATAAATCTCCTGAATAAAGGCTTGTTTAAAAATTGGTATACAAATTTAAGTTTTAATTAATAATATTTAGCAAAAGTAAAAAAGGTATGGTGAGCTATAAAAAAAAACCGCTACAACCGGATGTAATTCATAATATGGAGGTAAATTTCTTCATGTTTACGAAATTTGTTGAATTCAAGAATAATTTTTTCGATAGCATTTTTAAATGATTTTCATATTTTCAGGTTCTTATTAATTTTCGGTGTGCCACCGAAAACAAACCAACGAACAACCCACAGAAAACACATTTCGTCCTTATTCTGTTCACATTTTCATTCAGTGTAATCAAGAAAATCTGTTCTTCGTAACGTAAACACATTGAACATATTGTTCATATGAGCTCCTTATCCAGTACGACTGTAATGACGATTATGAGGGCTATAACGTCTTGTGCTGAATACAGCATTAAGTGTTCTCTTTGTCAGGGTTTTGTTGGCTTTGACTGTGTTCGACGATAATGATTGTCTAGGATGCTTTTGTATCTATTTAAGAAGTTGTTTAATGGTAAAGCGAAATTGTGCTTTTAGTGTGCCAATGAACACTTATTCTTCGCTTTACTAAAGTGCCTTTATGTGGGAGTTTTCTTCAAAAGGTATGCATAGCAGTATAATGTGAGACGGAGAACTTTCTCCTAGCCAAGCTTCACCCAGGTTTACTTTCCATTCACCGATGAATATAAAACTTTATTCACTTGGTTTTAGAAATGATCAGCTTGAAATATGAAATATAAAATGTATTGGAAACTATTTCTTATGATGCTTATTGCGTCAGGTTTGTTTTCTCCATTTGATTAGCACACACGAAAAATTGCTCTTACAGACCCTCAATCTCATTATGAAAAGTTTTTAAAGAATCTTAATTGACAGGTGGACCTTATGGCTAGTAATCTCTTCTAGTTTCTATAAAAAAAATCCTTAATGATTTAAGAAGACCCTGCCTATACCAACCTTACTTGTTTTGAATGGTTTCTGCAATTATTACTATGTCGCACACAGATCACTAAATCGGCACAACTCAAAATTTTATATTTCTCGGGCTAACAGCCTATAACTCTCGACGCCTGTAAAATCAATTTCTTTTCTAAATTTATATTATTTTTAATTAACTGCCGAATCAATAAATATCAATATTAAGTTTCCACGTGTTCCTTTTCCTGCAGTTAAGTGTTGGCGAACATGAAAAAGTTGATTGGAAAAATTTTTTTTTGTGCCGGTTTAGTGATTAGTGTGCGATATGTTTTATTTTTTAAATCCAAAAAAAAATTGTTTTTAATTTCATTATCAAGAAAGGCTCGTTAATAGCACTATGGCTACTGTGGGAAAAAAATCGAATAACTATCAATAAAAAAATTCTCCTCAACAAGGGGACACCCGGGTTTGAACCGGGGACCTCTCGATCTGCAGTCGAATGCTCTACCACTGAGCTATATCCCCCGATGGGATATTTGAAGCAAGCATTAAATATATAATTACCCTGCTTTGAATTCTAGTACTCCCACACTACCAAGCGACTAGTCCCACCCTATCGGAATTTAGGAAATCAGATTGAAAAAAAATATATTTGACAATTAATTGAAAAGCAATTAGTTGACATACCATACATGAACTTTAATATAATGTATTAAATCTGAATATATTCGATCTCTTCGTGGCGTAGCGCATAGCGATTGCGCTTAGCAATCCGAAGGCTGGAGTTCGAATCCTGTTGCAGACAGAAATAAGATGTGGAAAAATTGGGAATTGAAAGAGTCAGGTAAATTTTAAATACAAACTAAAGGAGAAAAGAAGCTGCCAACCATACCGTGAAGTTTGCCATCCTTTCTTCAAATACGTCATACACAAGCTCTTTGAAAAACTCCTTTAAGTTCCACTGAAACCTTTCTTTTTTATAATTTTGAATAAAAAGTTTGGTTGAAAGGATATTCCTCTAAGTTTTTTCATTATTATTTAAATGTTAGGTGTATTATTACATACTTTACCACAAAAAAAAAAAAAAAAAAAAAAAAAAAACCCTTGTCTGAACGGGGATTTGAACTCACAGACCTCGGATTGTTAGACAGACTGGAAAGAAACAACTTTGAAATCATTCAAAGAAAAATTAAAATAATATCAATTTAAAATAAACTGATTTTTAACTAATTTAAAAGATATCCAGATTCAGACAATTGACTTTGCCGTAGGACATCGCCATGCTAAAAAAGTTAGTTTTCTCCATGGGAAAAAGTCAGAGCTTAAATTAATTGTCACTTTAAATCAATCAGTTGTTCTATTAATTTAAAATTAGTTGAAATTCCTAAAGGGCACATATACCACATTACCACAAATACTTCCTTTTGATTGAAAAAAGTGAAAACGAAATTAAACTGGAACAAGCGGTTTTCAAAAATAGCAAAACATTTTACTTTATAGTTTTGACTAAGAAACGAAAACGTTTCGTTTGATCCGGTATGTCCGCAGCCGTAGAGTGCATTTGATATCAATTGATTGGAATATTTATGTTTTCGTACAGATGAGCAAACTCAAAATTCAAGCACTCTATGGTGTGTATAATATTTATTTATCTTGTGACAAATATATACACACAGGCCTGTAAAGAGGGGAAAAATGGGTGTGTTCCTCCAGGCCTGGGCTTTCTGAAGAGGCCCACAGTTTTGTTGCATGGAATATTTTTTTTCTTGTGATCGCCACTTTTTTGTAAGGGAGTTTGGACCCACAAAACCTTCCCCTTCGTACGCCACTGCAGGATCCCTGGTGCTGTTTTTGAGTGTTTTCAAATAACTAAAACATTTGTCTCTGTGATGGGTATTTTACTGTCAGGCTTGCCTGACTTGTTTTAAATCGCCCTTTTAAAATCTCTTAGGAACGAAAAAATAGATTTCGTTACAAATAAAGCTGGAGAAATTGTAAGAAATATTTATTGTCGGTGGTCCACCATATTTGATCTACCATTTTGAACTTTTAAGATTTCGAATTCAAACTTGTTATCAGCATCCTTGAAAAGGACAATATTCGATTCTCGACCAGAAAAAGGGATATTTTTACCCGTAGTGCTTCGAGCATTTTGTTTTGACTGATTAACCCTTCAATTCCCAGTCACCTCTTGGTGATAAAGGCTTATAATTTTTCTTGTGTGCTGCAGCTGAAATTTTCATATGTATTTTCACAATAGGTAAAAAAAAATTGACTGCATAAAATTTAAAATGATAAAAAAAATATTACGTGTCGCCTGTTGGTGGCCACCCATGAAAATAAATAGGTTAAACATTTTTTTTCGTATTTATTTCTTGTCACCGAGAAGTCATTCTATGACATAGAATCTATGTCACTTTAGTGAAAAATAAGTGCCGACCTTGCATTTTCTCTAACATGGGAACTGACGGGTTAAGGCTCTTATGCAAAAGAGAGTGTTATGTCCATTCTGTTGCGATTCCTGTTTTCTAATCATATTGAAGCCTTTCCATACGCTCTTTAGAACATTATTAGCTTCCTTATAGATTCAAAGTTGCCTTAGATTTAATTATTACGTCCAGGACAGAATCAAGATTATTATAACTTCTCTGCGAGAATTCAACTGATTCCCTTTTGTCGTTCTGCTCAAGACTCACAATTGTTTTCACAGGAAAATTAGTTCAAACTTATGCTTCATTGTCATCAGGTTGGCAAATGCGTATTCATCATGTGAAAGCTTCTTGGTAAATTCATTCAGTTGATTCTACTCGTAAGTCAAGGCAAAACAATTGTTTACTAAATGCCTGGAAACCCAAAAATGTGTGTCATCTTCGGAGACACAGATTGGCTCCTTGACTTTCGAAAGCCTCCGGAAAATGTGAATGAATTGAATCGTCAAAAGAAATTCGTTGGGAAAAGGAAAAGATTTTATGAGAAAATTTCCATTTTATGAATGGCCGATGAAAAATGAAATTATTGTGTTAAGAAAAAGATACAAGAACAATACTTGAGCTTTAGAGACCCAATATTTGTAAAATATAACAATTTTTATAAAGCTATTTGAACAGCTTATTTTATGTATGTATATTTATAGACCCATTAACCGTCAAATGGACATCAAAATAGAAAAACTTAAATAAAATAAAAAAGTCTTAGGACCAGCTCATGCCAAATTAATTTAAGGAAAAGTCTTATCTTTTCGGGAACATAAGTATAATTTCAATTTCAATTTATTCAATTCAATTCAATATTTGTACAATAAGGAAACCCTCTTTTAGTACATCAATATTCATAATATCAAGTAAAATATTATAACTATATACTAGAAATATAATAAGAGTAATGAATGCAGTGACTGACAAGAAAAGAAACAGGGTAGAATCAATGAGAAAGAAGAAGCAAAAGAAAAAAAAATCAATAGAAATTAGTAATAGCCAATTTGAAGAGTCTTAGATTTCGAATTTGTCTTATTTCAGGCGGTAAATTATTCCACAGTTTGACGGCACTAACAAAGAACAGTCTAGAGGTGGCAAGGTATTGATGCATAGGGATAACCAGGTTTTGAGTTCTCGGTGAACGAGCAAAAGTTAACTTACCATAGAGATATCCCGGCATGCGGGAGTTTATAAGCTTATACATAAAGAAGACATTGACTTTTTTGTAAAATGTTGAAATATCACAGTTAAGAATAGGGTACTCGTAGTTAGAAATATGATCATATTTTTTAATTGAGTAAATAAACCGTGCAGCATTATTTATCACCAACCGAAGTTTTTGAGTGGACGCGGCATCCAGATTACTATAGACGAGACCACTATATAGCAATACTGGAGTGAGAAGCATTTGGATCAGCTTTAATTTAGTCTCAATCGGAATAAAGCTAGACGAGGCCCACAATTTTCTTATAATATTATACATCTTAGTTACAGAATGATTGATGTGTTGGATACAAGTCAGACTCCTGTTCACTTTAAATCCTAGAGATGTTACACAGTCGTCATATTTTACAACAGCGTCATTAATATTGATAGTTGGAAGCGAACTCAGTTCATACAACGTATGAGATATTGGCAGAGCCTGGGTTTTGTCTGTATTCAATTTTAGATTATTTTCACGTGCCCATGAGTTTATACTGCTGAGGTCCTCATTGAGACGAGCTGCAAGATCTTCCGAGAGACCTATTGGTCTCGATAAGTATACCTGAGCGTCATCAGCATATAAATGGATAGAGACATACTTGCAACAGAGTACGATATCGTTTATAAACATTGTAAATAAAATAGGTCCCAAAATAGACCCTTGCGGTACGCCAGACACAATTCTTTCCAATCTAGATAGTTTGCCATTAGAGATAACCCTTTGAAATCTCTGGCACAAATAACTTTTAATCAAGTCAATTGCAAACATATCAAAGCCAAAGTACTTTTCAAGTTTAAGCAGAAGGACATCAAAGTTCAAAGTATCAAACGCCTTGGAGAAGTCTAATAAAACTAAAATGGTTAATTCTCCTTTATCAAACTTATCCCTAATTTCTTCTAAAACTTTGAGCATTGCAGTCGCACAACTATGACCTTTTCGAAAACCAGATTGGTTCTCAGTAAGGAGTTTATGAGTTTCCAAATGGTTGACAATCTGATTGGATAGGAATTTTTCATTAACCTTGGAAAACAGTGAAAGTATGCTGATTGGGCGGAAATCTTCGGCAGCAATAGGTCCTTTCTTTTTGGCTACTGGGACGACTCTTGCAATTTTCCACTTTGTAGGAAAAATCCTGACTGTCAACGAAAAGTTAATAATGTGAGTCAGGGCTCCAATCAAGTGCAAAGCTATGATTTTTACAAATTTTAAGCTGATATTATCTTCACCTACAGCATTGGACTTAATTCATAATAAACACTTCAAAATTTCATCTTCACTGGCCATTTGAAAATTGAACCGATAGATATGATTGAATGCTTGACTATCATTTATACACCGAGAGAAATAAGAACTGTTAAATCAACCACTTAGAACAGTTCAAGTAAGAGTGGTCAAATTAACTGTATTCCCCGTTAAATGCACTGAAAAAGGAAGTCAAATCAACAGTTGAAAAGTAGTCACTTTTTATGTTCAAATTCGCTTTCGTTTACTTAGACGTATAAGTTCGCATTCTGATCAACCGTCTCCGGAGTGTGCAATAGCTCAGTTGTTTAAGCTGTTGACCGTCGTGAGATTCGGGGTTCTATCCCTGCTGGCGGCGGGAATTTTTCTGGATTTTTTTTTTTAATTACAGTTTTTTTTTTTTGTTCAGAGTGTAGTTGTTTTTTAAGGCAAAAATTTTCTCCTAAATTTTTAAGATTTTAATTTATTTAATTTTTTTTAATGGTTCATTTTCAAGCAAAAAATTTTGCAACCATAAGCTCAAGTGAGCGTTTTGACCAGGGATGCCCACCACTACATTGAAAGCTTGCGATAGTGTGTGTGCGCATTGCACTGAAGAACGTTTTTCGCCTTTTCAGTTCTCTCTTTTTGCTTCATCCGACATAGGTCTTGCTCGTTCGCTGCCTGATGTCAGACTAAACAGGTTTCGATTTCTCAGCTTGCTTGTTGCCTTTTGTGTATGTCGTCGTTCATACTATGAGACAAGACAAGCGAGAGACACGGTGAATTCTCTTTTGGTGTCTTATTCGTGTTCATACTAGTAAAAATTGTCTCTGCGACATTTGAAATAGAAGAAGAAACTGGTTTTATACAGTGCTGCCAGAAAAAATATTTTGAAATACCTACAATCTGAATTAAAAATCCCCTACGCTCTTGAAATAAGATAAATAAATTATTATCACGGTTTTCGACAAAATAAGTTGGTCCAAAGATCTTTTTTTAGAAAAAGTGTAAGCTATTCTCCACAATTTTTCGTATTTAATACTTCAAAGCTAGCTTTTTAAATTATTTCCGAAATCTGTAGATATGCTTCTTCATAAGAAGAGAATATTTACCCAAATATGGCAGCACTATTTTTATGATGAGAAGGACAAGCACAAAGCGTGTCGCCGAGTACGTAAGACACGTACCCCTCTCTCTACCCCGAACGTCCCTTGCCCACAACCACCGTGTCTCTCGCTTGTCTTGTCTCATAGTATGAACGACGACTATGTACACAAGCATTCGCTCTCAATGCTCCGAAGCTTGCTCCGCGGGCATCAACGGTTTTGACCAACAAATTAAATTCGTTCGTTTAGCGTAATGGTTAAGACGTTCGCCCAGCGAAGTGGTGGTCTGCGGTTCAAGGCTCGGCCGAGGCGAGAAAATTTAAAGAGATGAAAGAGAAAAAGATTTAAAAAGAAACAAATAAATAAAGAAAAATTATAATTTAATAAAAAATAAAAAATATTAATAAAAAAAGGTAAAAAAAAGTCAAAGCAAAAAATAAATTTTTTTTTCCCAGTCGCTGGTGACAGTTGATTTAACCGCGAGACAGTTATATCAACCATCAGGTAGTTATATCCCTATTGACTGTGTTTGTACTGTTGAATCGACCGCTACTGTACATAAGCTAAGAATTAACGGTGAACTCGGTTATTTTAACCTGCTTTTTCAGTTAATATAACTACCTTTTTCTCTCGGTGTATGGAAAGATGTGCCGTCAGACTCAGAGTTGACTGACATAAAAAATTTATTCATATCATCTGCATCAATGCCACATTCATTATTTTGGTCTCTACCTACACCAATGGACTTTAAGTTTTTCCACAACTGTTTTGCTGGTAGATTACAATTTAACTTGTGTTGAAAATACGTTGCTTTCGCTACTTTAGTGACCTCTGTTGCACGATTTCTCGCAACTCTAAACTTTGTCCAATTATGCTCAGTTCTATTCCGCTTCCAACATCTATACATATTGCCACGAAGCTTAATAGCTTTAATTACTTCGGCATTAAACCAGGGCTTCATCACATTCTTTTTCTTTACGCGTATCAACGGAACATACTTATCATATAGATAATTTATAAGGTGTGTTATATGCTCGACTTTTTCGTTTATATCAGGATACAGCCAGCAGGCATTCCACGGTATAACAGATGCTTCTTGAACTAAAGCTTCAGTATTAACTCGATTTAAGTCCCTAAACGTGGTGCCATAACTTGCATGGGGGTTATTGAAACGAATATTATAGGAAACAAAAAGCAAATCATGGTCAGATATTCCAGGAAGCGATAGTTGCTCAAAGTGGTTGACATTTGCTAGGTCCGGAACACACACTATGTCTAAAAGACTAGGTGTGTCCATCGAAAAATATTTCGTGGGAAATTTATTAATAACACACATTCCAGCACCAGATATATCATCACATTGGCTTCTGCTTTGAGTATCGCTTACCAATAAATCAATATTTAGATCGCCACATATTATTATATGCATGTATTGAGCAGCCAGGGTATCAAGCTTTATGAAAAAATTTGATTGATTCGATAATCTAGTCGGATTATACACACACCCAACCATAAGCTTTTGGCTTTTGTCAAAAATCTCAACTAACAGGTACTCAGTAGAATCACTGGCATCTGATTTAAAAATTACTTTATACTGATATTCACTTTTTATATACATAGCCACCCCTCCCCCTCTTGATCCATTTTTCCGATCATTGCGAACTAGCTTATAATTATTTTGACAATAGGCTGAGTCATCAAAGTCTTCTTTAAACCATGTTTCTGCAATGCAAGCTATATCTATTTTAATAGATTCAAATACGTAGCTCATATAGTCACGCTTATTAGTATTGAAACTGCGAGCATTGAAATAGGCGATTTGAAAGCCTTCGTGTTTTTTGCTTACCATTTCCAAAATGTTCCTTAAACAATCAGTGCCGAAACTCGCAGAGTCGGTGGAAATAAGAAAATGATTCAATGAGCATTTGCAGTGGCAAATTACATTAAGCAGACAGAGAAATTCTAATTTTTTCATATCACTCTTCACTTCAACTTTATCAACACGAAGCGAGGAAA
>CM035809.1:3329053-3343128 GCA_020466095.1 Chlorops oryzae | reverse complement strand
TGACAATCGATAGAATAACAGCATATCCATCATCTGCTAAAATTTCATAGCTGAAAGATTTACCGTTACGAAAATAGAGCCAAAACAAAAATAGCTTAAGCGACGTTTGTCTTTTGTTTACATTTCTCTTGACCGCGTGTTGTTGCTTAAGCTAAAATTTCAACTTGTGTGCGGTTTGAAAAGTAAAGAATTTTATTACATTATTCTTTTTTAAAGACGTTTTTTCCAATACAGTACACTCGGGATAACGTCAACTCCCTATTCCGTCAAACACCCCAAAACGTCAACACTTTTTAATTTACATTGACTATTCTAAAACGTCAACAATACCAAAAAGCTCCAAAAGGTAAACTCTGCTCAATATAAAAATTTTAGCTGGAATTACGTAGACAGAGTGTTCCGTTGACATATGGGGTACCAAATTTAATCGATCCAGCATTTTGAATAAAATAAAAAATTTTGGGTGTTAATTGGACACTGTTCATAACAAAATGGCTTCCAAAGTATAAAAAAAATTGAACGTTTTTCTCAGAATTTTTCACTTTGACCGTTTATTTTTTCCTCAATGGGTCAAATTTTTACCATTAGTTTAAATTTGCCGATAAGCACATACAATTGGCTTTCAAACTACATTAAAATTTGTTTTCTAAAATTAACCATTGGTGTGGGAGAATTGTTTTTCTGGACTTAGTGTCAAAAAATTTTAAAGCCACATAACTCAGGCGTGCACCCTCACATACAGTTTTTTGTTCATCTTGGACCCCTACCACCCCTTTTAAGGAATTTAATTCCCAACGGGACACCCTGTAGAATACGAATTCTCAGAATTCCGGGAATCTCCCCTTGTGCGTACAATGTAGTTTTTGCTCTCTTTGTTCAGTTGTGGTTTCGAACTTTGTGACGTTGCGCGTCTAAAATGATCTCTATAAACCAAAAGTGGCATGATCTCATATAAAATAATTTTAAAATTTTTCCAAATACATAAAAATTTGTTTGAATCAGATTATTGGTTGGTTTTAGTATGAATACTAAAATAACGTTTAAAAGTATAATTGCAACTTTATTTTGGTCTAAAATGAGGACAATCATAAACTTCAACAATCTGGTAAACATCAACACTCGCGATTTTAATTAGTTTACGTTATCCCGAGTGTACTGTATTTTGTTGTGAAATAAGAGTTATGGCATCTCATGAGGCACAGGTATGTTATTAAACATTTGCGATTTTCAGAACATTGTAAAGTGAGTTTGTTTATTTTAGCTTAACCGACACAAACGTGTCAACGTAGTTCGCTAGGTTGTCAACGAAATTAGCTTAAGCAACAAAACTCGTGTATTCCAACAAAAAAATCGTTATCTAACGATTTCAGTCTATCAATTACTGAATGTAAAGCTAAAGTTTTGAATTTCATGTTGATACCTGCATTAAGTGCAAAGATAACTAAAAAAAACCTTCTCCTGAACAATTCACGTTTTGGCGGTTAAGCTATTTCCGCTGTTAAGGCTCGATATAATATGAAAAATTTAAATTTTTCCGACTTTTCGATCTTTTCACGTTTAAGGGAAGACCCCCAAAGTCAAAGCCGACCTTGTAAGTAGATTTACTCGAGCAATTTTTCGAATTTCAAAGCAACGGTCTTTAGATTTTAAGTGATTATCCGCTTAGCTGGCAACTGACGAAATCTTTTCATTTTCAGCTTATCTTATCCATTAACCCTGCAAGGAATGCCAAAGTGGAATGAATTTTCGTTCGAATGCATAGAATTCTCGCCCACTAATTCGATTTTCTGAATGGATTCCCAGCAATTTCCTCGCTTCGTGTTGATAAAGTTGAAGTGAAGAGTGATATGAAAAAATTAGAACTTCTCTCTCTGGTTAATGTAATTTGCCACTGCAAATGCTCATTGAATCATTTTCTCATTTCCACCGACTTGTACTTATGTTCCCGAAAAGATAAGACTTTGCCTTAAATTAATTTGGCATGAGCTGGTCCTAAGGCTATCGTGGAAAATTTTTTTATTTGATTTAAGTTTTTCTATTTTGATGTCTATTTGACGGTTAATGGTTCTATAAATATACATAAAATAAGCTGTTCAAATAGCTTTATAAAAATTGTTATATTTTACAAATATTGGGTCTCTAAAGCTCATTGTACTGCTCTCAAGTATTGTTCTTGTATGCTTTTCTTAACACAATAATTTCATTTTTCATCGGCTTTATTTCATAAATTGAAAATTTTCTCATAAAATCCTTTCCTTTTCCCAACGAATTTCTTTTGACATTTCAATTCATTCACATTTTCCGGAGGCTTTCGAAATTCAAGGAGCCAATCTGTATCTCCGAAGATGATACAAATTTTTGGGTTTCCAGGCATTTAGTAAACAATTGTTTTGCCTTGACTTAAGAGTAGAATCAACTGAATGAATTTACCAAGAAGCTTTCACATGATGAATACGCATAAGCATAAGGTTGAACTAATTTTCCTGTGAAAACAATTATGAGTCTTGAGCAGAACGACAAAAGGGAATCAGTTGAATTCTCGCAGAGAAGTTATAATAATCTTGATTCTGTCCTGGACGTAATAATTAAATCTAAGGCAACTTTGAATCAACAAAGAAGCTAATAATGTTCTAAAGAGCGTATGGAAAGGCTTCAATATGATTAGAAAACAGGAAACGCAACAGAATGGACATAACACTCTATTTTGCATAAGAGCCTTAACCCGTCAGTTCCCATGTTAGAGAAAATGCAAGCTCGGCACTTATTTTTCACTAAAGTGACATAGATTCTATGTCATAGAATGACTTCTCGGTGACAAGAAATAAATATGAAAAAAAATGTTGAACCTATTTATTTTCATGGGTGGCCACCAACAGGCGACACGAAATATTTTTCTTATCATTTTAAATTTTATGCAGTCAATTTTTTTACCTATTTTGAAAATACATATGAAAATTTCAGCTGCAGCACACAAGAAAAATGATAAACCTTTATCACCAAGAGGTGACTGGGAATTGAAGGGTTAATCAGTCAAAACAAAATGCTCGAAGCACTATGGGTAAAAATATCCCTTTTTCTGGTCGAGAATCTAATATTGTCCTTTTCAAGGATGCTGATAACGAGTTTGAATTCGAAATCTTAAAAGTTCAAAATGGTAGATCAAATATGGTGGGCCACCGACAATAAATATTTCTTACAATTTCTCCAGCTTTATTTGTAACGAAATCTATTTTTTCGTTCCTAAGAGATTTTAAAAGGGCGATTTAAAACAAGTCAGGCAAGCCTGACAGTAAAATACCCATCACAGAGACAAATGTTTTAGTTATTTGAAAACACTCAAAAACAGCACCAGGGATCCTGCAGTGGCGTACGAAGGGGAAGGTTTTGTGGGTCCAAACTCCCCTTACAAAAAAGTGGCGATCACAAGAAAAAAACATTCCATGCAACAAAACTGTGGGCCTCTTCAGAAAGCCCAGGCCTGGAGGAACACACCCATTTTTCCCCTCTTTACAGGCCTGTGTGTATATATTTGTCACAAGATAAATAAATATTATACACACCATAGAGTGCTTGAATTTTGAGTTTGCACATCTGTACGAAAACATAAATATTCCAATCAATTGATATCAAATGCACTCTACGGCTGCGGACATACCGGATCAAACGAAACGTATTCGTTTCTTAGTCAAAACTATAAAGTAAAATGTTTTGTTATTTTTGAAAACCGCTTGTTCCAGTTTAATTTCGTTTTCACTTTTTTCAATCAAAAGGAAGTATTTGTGGTAATTTGGTATATGTGGGACTAGTCGCTTGGTAGTGTGAGAGTACTAGGATTCAAAGCAGGGTAATTATTAGTGATGCCACGAATAGTGGATTTGGCCGAATACCGAATACCGAATATTCGGTCAACCTCTCGGCCGAATAACGAATATTCGGCAGCCGAATATTCGGCACGTAGCAAAGACAGCTTGAGCCTACTCGCGACTAGCTGGAGTCAAGGCAAAATCTGCCGCTGAAAAATTTGCCCACTGTTTATAATGTTTTCGAAGAAAATTTAGAAGAAGCTAGCGTACATTTAATATTTCTAAAGAACAAAAAGCAAATCTGCTGTATTTTTAGATCTCGTTAATTAAATTTTTTTACGTTATTGTGAGAAAAACTTAATTTGTAGTTACTGCTGATTTTTTTAATAAGTTATATCTACTATTCGGTATTCGGCCGAATATTTTAACTATTCGGCCGAATACCGAATACTGAAAAATGACGCCGAATAGGCCGAATACCGAATAGTGGCCGTATATTCGTGGCATCACTAGTAATTATATATTTAAATTAGTGAGAAGTTTCTAATAATTTGATTTTTTTCTTGATTTCTATTCAAATTTGCTTAAGGACAGCGAAAATGACGCTGGGTCATATTGACCCGAGGCAATTTTAAACTTGGTTGACTTGGAAAATTTCTTGAAAAATTATAGACAAAACACGGATCAATATGACCCGGCCTTATCGTCCCAACAATTATTTTCACGTCATTTGCACCGGGTTTAAAATGAGACGAATATAGTTAGTAAATAAAAGCTTGTGCAAATGATCACGGAATTTTGGGGATGCATGCTTCAAATATCCCATCGGGGGATATAGCTCAGTGGTAGAGCATTCGACTGCAGATCGAGAGGTCCCCGGTTCAAACCCGGGTGTCCCCTTGTTGAGGAAAATTTTTTTTATTGATAGTTATTCGATTTTTTCCCATGGTAGCCATAGTGCTATTAACGAGCCTTTCTTGATAATGAAAAAAAAAACTTTTTTTTTTGTATTTATAAAATAAAACATAACGCACACTAATCACTAAACCGAGACAAATAAAATGTTTTCCAATCAACTTTTTCATGTTCGCCAACACTTAACTGCAGGAAAAGGAACACTTGGAAAATTAATATTGATATTTATTGATTCTGCAGTTAATTAAAAATAACACAGGCCGACAAAAATACACTTTTTGTTTGGTGCGCAAGTTTTTGAAACGTATTTAGAATATTTGGACTTTGGTGATTTCAAAAATGTGGTCGGTTTTTCTCTATCAGCTCTAGTTAAAGAGATATAGGCAAAATATGTTTTTTTCGACTTTGATATACTTAACTGCCATCAACTCGGTTGCTTATTTTTATACTTCAAATTTTTTAACAGGAGTGAGAAGCGAAAAGACAGGTCTTATAACAAATGTAAATTGTTTTCTTGGTTTGTAAGAGTTTATTGGAAATTTTCCAATTCGAAACTGAAAATGTTAGTTTTCCCCCCAAAATTTTCAACTTTGAACCCTTTTTTACCCTATTTCCTTCAGTGCAACGCCTCCAAATTGGCATATTTTTGAAAAACACATTTAATTGACAATAAAATGGTGTATAAATAATGATAACTTCTTGAAAATTGCCGAAGCTATTCAAAGTTTAAAAAAAAAGAAGAGATTCGATGTAAAATTTATAAGAAAAACACAAGTTTGCTCTGCAAGTAGCGAACGATTCATCGATAGCAGCTTTTTAAATTTATCAGCTCTGCATACAAATGTTCATTGTTTTCAATTTGTTTGCCAAAAATTTCCTGGATTAAGCACTGAAAAACTAAAAGCAGGCATTTTTGATGGGCCCCAAATCTAATTCAGCTAATTAAAGACTCCATAATTTTTATGGCATCTATGACTGAATTAGAAAAATTAGCCTGGAAATCTTTTGTAGCAGTAGTAAAAAGTTTCCTCGGAAATAACAAGACTGACAACTACAAAGAATTAGTTGAAGAAATGCTCCTGAACTTTAAAAATTTAGGCTGCAACATGAGCATAAAGTACACTACCTCCATAGTCATATAGATCACTTTCAACATAACCTAGGAGATCTCAGCGAAGAACAAGGAGAACGCTTCCACCAGGATATTAAAACAATGGAGAAAAGGTATCAAGGGAGATGGGACATTCGTATGATGGCAGACTATTGCTGGGGAATTATGCGCGATTTCCCAAAAATTTCTTCATGTACAATACTAAAAACTATGTAACTAAATACGTTGCAGAGCAAACTTGTGTTTTTCTTATAAATTTTACATCGAATCTCTTCTTTTTTTTCAAAACTTTGAATAGCTTCAGCAATTTTTCAAGAACTTATCAATATTTATACACCATTTTATTGTCAATTAAAATGTGTTTTTCAAAAATATGCCAATTTGGAGGCGTTGCACTGAAGGAAATAGGGTAAAAAAGGGTTCAAAGTTGAAAATTTTGGGGGGAAAACTAACATTTTCAGTTTGCTATCAGCTGCTATCGATGAATCGTTCGCTACTTGCAGAGCAAACTTGTGTTTTTCTTATAAATTTTACATCGAATCTCTTCTTTTTTTTCAAAACTTTGAATAGCTTCGGCAATTTTCAAGAACTTATCAATATTTATACACCATTTTATTGTCAATTAAATGTGTTTTTCAAAAATATGCCAATTTGGAGGCGTTGCACTGAAGGAAATAGGGTAAAAAAGGGTTCAAAGTTGAAAATTTTGGGGGGAAAACTAACATTTTCAGTTTCGAATTGGAAAATTTCCAATAAACTCTTACAAACCAAGAAAACAATTTACATTTGTTATAAGACCTGTCTTTTCGCTTCTCACTCCTGTTAAAAAATTTGAAGTATAAAAATAAGCAACCGAGTTGATGGCAGTTAAGTATATCAAAGTCGAAAAAAACATATTTTGCCTATATCTCTTTAACTAGAGCTGATAGAGAAAAACCGACGGCATTTTTGAAATCACCTGAGTTCAAATATTCTAAATCCGTTTCAAAACCGTCGGCACCAAAATCTGTGTCGGCCTGTGTAATATAAATTTAGAAAAGAAATTGATTTTACTGGCATCGAGAGTTATAGGCTGTTAGCCCGAGAAATGTAAAATTTTGAGTTGTGCCGATTTAGTGATCAGTGTGCGACATAGTAATAATTGCAGAAACCATTAGGCAGGCTCTTCTTAAAGTTTTAAGGATTTTTTTTTCAGAAACTAGAAGAGATTACTAGCCATAAGGTCCCATATTATGACCCACCTGTCAATTAAGATTCTTTAAAAACTTTTCATAATGAGATTGAGGGTCTGTAAAAGCAATTTTTCGTGTGTGCTAATCAAATGGAGAAAAGAAACCTGACGCAATAAGAAATAGTTTCCAATACATTTTATATTTCAATATTTCAAGCTGATCATTTCTAAAACCAAGTGAATAAAGTTTTATATTCATCGGTGAATGGAAAGTAAACCTGGGTGGAGCTTGGCTAGGAGAAAGTTCTCCGTCTCATTATACTGCTATGCATACCTTTGAAGAAACTCCCACATAAAGGGACTTTAGTAAAGCGAAGAATAAGTATTCATTGGCACACTAAAAGCACAATTTCGCTTTACCATTAAACAACTTCTTAAATAGATACAAAAGCATCCTAGACAATCATTATCGTCGAACACTGTAAAAGCCAGCAAAACCCTGACAAAGAGAACACTTAATGCTGTATTCAGCACAAGACGTTATAGCCCTCATAATCGTCATTACAGTCGTACTGGATAAGGAGCTCATATGAACAATATGTTCAATGTGTTTACGTTACGAAGAACAGATTTTCTTGATTGCACTGAATGAAAATGTGAACAGAATAAGGACGAAATGTGTTTTCTGTGGGTTGTTCGTTGGTTTGTTTTCGGTGGTACACCGAAAGTTAATAAGAACCTGAAAATATGAAAATCATTTCAAAATGCTATCGAAGAATTTATTCTCGAATTCAACAAATTTCGTAAACATGAAGAAATTTTCCTCCATATTATGAATTACATCCGGTTGTAGCTGTTTATTTTTTATAGCTCACCATACCTTTGTTACTTTTGCTAAATATTTTTAATTAAACCTCAAAGTTGTATACCAATTTTTAAACAAGGCTTTATTCAGAGAGATTTATTTTTGGCTCTTAATGGCAAGTATTGGCTGAAAACCGAACTGAAAAAGCTGGCAACATTTTAGTTGTAATCCATAACAGGCGGTACAACATTTGCTCTTCTTTCGAACACATTTTTTCGTGAGGGATACGTGAGCACAGTCTTAAAGAATTATTCTTTTCACTGCAACCACACAAGAGCCCTATTCGACGTTAGTATGTGAAATGTGTCACGAAGTTACAAAATTTGAATAGAAACAAGTAAGGGTGTTATAGTCAGGCGAGTCTGGCACGATTTTGTTCGATTTAAATTCCGATTCCGTCAGCTTTCGGATTCTAGCACATGCCTGATATCAAATTTCCATAGAAAAGTTGAACTTCAACAATAGGGGTATTCACAAAGGCGTGTTAAAAACGTTGGAAAGTCAGAAAATCGGTAAATTGCGACTTCTTAAACAATTTTCAAACTTTTTTGTATCTTGCACAACTTTTTAAGCAGATAAAATTTTCAGATTTTCCGACTTTACTATTTTCCGACGCCTTCGTGAATGCCCCTAACGTTTTAAATTTAAAATTATGAATAAGCGGGTACATAGTTTCAAAATTCAATTTCATATTCTCACTCAAACTATCATAACAATTCATGGGGACATTTTTCTCACTTTTCCAAATCCTCCGATTATAAATTGAGGCCCTACAAATTTAATTATTTGTCTGACTTCTCTGAAAATCAAATTGGTAGTGTTGTCTTAACACCAAGAACAACAATTCAAATAACAAATTTTTGGACAATTTTTACTCGAAATCAATCGACACTTTCAGGGCTAATAAAACATGTAAATTCACATAAATTCTCGATAAAAGTTTCCTCTCAACTGAATTGCTATAGCAAAGTGCCCAAATGTTCAACAGCACGCCATAAATTTCTACAAACGTGAATCTTCCTTAGCCGAATTTCAGGTCATTACCTAAATGGCCGCATTCGTGAAATGCAAAGAAAGCAGCTACAAATTACCAGAACGCAATTTATATCTGAGGAAATGCCTTTAAGGCGTTGTGCGTGATTACATTGAGTGGCTGGCAGGCCCATAGAAAGCGCACGTTTGAAAGAAATTTATGATATTTGACGTTCTAGTCGATGTACAAATCAGCGAGGCGTCATGCCCAACATAAGCTCTTATAAAAGGGTATGAAATATTTAAGTTGAAAAAAAATTAATTCAAACATCGGTCGATCATTCTATTCGATGTGGGATTGATTTTAGTGCTATGGTTTCTCAGGGCAATTTTCTTAGAATTTGTCGTAGATTACGATTTTGCTATACCATTTTTCATTTTTTTTTTCCACCCATATAAATTGACCCGCTCTAGTGTATTTTTATTATTATGAAATTCTTATTTCATAAAAGAAATAATTGGACCCCTAATCCCGAACAAAATATAATATAATTAAATTTAAAAAATGCAATTTTTACAAGAATTGGTCGAATTTTTAAATTTGAGCAGCATTTCACAACATAAGGGGTATTCACAAAGGCTTTGGAAAATAGAAATGTCGGAAAATTTTAACTACTTAAAAATTTGTGCAAGATACAAAAAAAAATTTTTGCTTAATTTTTAAGTAGTTGCAATTTTCCGACTTTCCAACGTTTTTAACACGCCTTTGTGAATACCCCTATTATTTTAAAAATTTGTGTACATTTCTTGATGGCATATGAAAGAATGGTGTTTTAGAAATACAAACGGTTTTAAAATTTTTAAATAGCATTGGTATGAAACACTAAATTCGCGAATTTCTTGCAATTCTGACGTAATGGAATATTTCTCCTATTTTCACTTCTTAAGAAGATAATGTTGCATACAATTCAGCCAAAATAACGATAAAAGCTGGAAAAAACAAATTTTGTTGCAAATCTTTGTAATTGATCAGGAATGTGAGTTACAGCCACAAAAACATTAATTTACCCATTTTTTCTCTCCGAAAAATCACAACAATAAACACGAGCACTAAGACTCAGCATAAGTACAGGACCTGTCCCTGTGGAAACGAAGACAGTTAGTTCAATAAAAAAGTTAGTTTTTCAATCAGTTGGAAAACAAACTGTTCTAAAACTAACTGAAATTATATGCAGTCAACAGTCAGTTTGTGACTAAAATGAGGAAGAAAAAGAAGAAGAAGAAATACTACTTTGATTTTTAATGTAATTTTTTTTAATGCAATTTGAAATAAAGTAATTTTCAACTGGTTGAAAAGATATGCAGAACTGGACAATTGACTTACTCGTAGGACACCGTAATGCTAAAAAGGTTAGTTCGCTCCATACAAAAAAGTCAGAATTACAACTAGCTGTCACTGAGAATCAACTAATTTTAAATTAGTTTAAAATTAGTTGAAATTCCTATCGGGGTACTACCTGTACTACAGGTACAAGGGAAAACGTTTATGCAATCAGTCTAAATCTAAAATTGCCAGAACTAGAAGAAACCCTTAGCCCCGAACTGCATGAGCTGTGTTCAAGAGGTACAACGCCTTCAACTGCTGACCTACGGCAAAACAACAACTGAAAAACTAAAGGAATGGAATTAAAGTGCAACAACTTGCAGGTGAAAATCTACATCAAACTTATGCATAACGTTCTGGAAGATTCAACAGCGAATACTAACCATGGGAAATATCCGATACTGCAGCATCCGCATTATGGATCTACAGGGTGTTCCATTTGTGATGGTCAACTGGTCGGGAGCTGATTGAGGGGGTCAGAACTAACAAAAAATCAAAAAATGATACAATTACTTATATAATTGGAGGTAATGAAAAATATAATTCGACGTAATTATAAAAATATATTTACATCATACGCAATTATATATGTAATGCCTGCAAAATATAATTGGGTATGTGTTTTTTTTTTTTCTTCGTGTATAAAAGTTTTTCTGTGCATCTAGGGTGGTAGTTACCGAAAAAGTTTAACCGAGGTTTAATCTTAATCCTTCGAAGTAAAAGTGGTAGTTACCGGGTCAACTTAAACTAATCTTAAAAGATTCGATATTCGAATAGGGGCTGCCACATTAAAGATTTTTTTTTCAAAAACAGCTATTTTAAGCTGATTTCGAAAACTTTTTATCAGAGAAAATATTGCGTTTGTTCATCCGAGTGTAACATCCACCCCTTATAGAGCCAAAATCATGCGAAAATGTAAAGAAATTATCAGCGTTACCAGGAGATTGGTTTAGCCATATCGTCTGTCTGTCTGTCTATCCTTATGTATACATTTTTCTCGTCGAAGGATTTGATATATCTCGACGAAATGAGGTTTGAATATGCAGTGAAGTATGCGTAAAACAAGTTCGAGAATAGGCTAGATGGGGATATTTTTTCGGGTTCCTTCAGTCCAAAGGTCTGATTTAAAAATAGTAAAAACTGCTATTAAACCAATATTTTTGAAATCTTTTGATGAAATTTGAAATGTAAGTTTTTTAAGACTCCCAATGCTCTTTTATAAATTTGGGAAAGAGGTCGTGACCAAAGAGGGCAAAAATGTCTTACACCCACAGTTCATAAGAGAATGGGACGAAAATCATTATGTGAACTTCTATTATGCCCATAACCATACACTGCACAAACATTTTTGTGGACGTGGTCTAAAGGCCACTTTTGCAAAAAAATTTTTGCTATATATATGGCACTCTTGCTAATAAGTCGGCACAATTCAAAATTTTTTTAATCAATTTTTTTATGTTCGATTGCATTTTTCGGTAAGAATCCCAACACCTAGAAAATTAACACTTATATTTACTGATGCAGCAGTCGATTGAGATTAATACAAGCTTAGAAAAAATATTATTTCTCCTTAGTTTTAAGAGAGATTTGATGATTTTCGAGAAATGCAAGATTTTGAATTGTGCCAATTTAGTAGCAAGGGTGCGATATGTACAGGTATGTATAAATAATGTGTCGGGTATTGCAATGTCAGATTCGTTTTTATTTTTTTATTTCTATGCTCTGTTCGAATTTTCGAAAATTTCACGTTTAAATTTAAGACTACTACGACGTGGTATTAAACTAGGTTTAAACGATTTGGTAACTACGAAAACTTAAGCGAAAGCTAAGAACTCCCTTAAACTGCTCTGGTAACTACCACCCCTAGCGCTCACGACGACAGAGTGTAGACTTTGAGTAAATTTAGTGTCCCAAGTATTTTTAAGAACATAGGGCAGCCTTTCAAGTGTTGTTTGGAGCTCGCTGTAATACATAAATCTTTGTAGACAAAAAGATTATTAAATAAATGAAATGATTAAATTTGAAACTCCATCCTTTAATTTCAATTGGAGTATATAATTGTATATCCATTTGATGTGCTTACACACGAGTCAGCATCATAACGGCAATAACAATTGCACAAATATTTCAATAATAATTATTACCTCTGTAGGTCCTGGTGAATGCGCTCTCCTTGTTCGTCGCTAGTTTTGCCCAAGTTTTCGGGGAAGAAATCCAAATGTGAGTGGAGAAAATGTATTTTTAGTGACATCCGAACTCCCATTTTTCGATAATTTTTCAAGAGTCCTCCAACTATTTTTATGTAGGATTTTACAGAGGATTGAAAAAAATTATAAGGGCTTTTGGGATGAAGGAATGTTGAGTGACTATTGCTGGTCCCTTATACGCGAAACAGATAGTAAACAATACAAAAGCTCAGTTCAAATTCTGTTCATTTTTAAAGTTTAAATTGGTTTTAGGTTTAAAGATAGGTTTAAAATAGAATTTAAGTTTTATGTTTTTTAAGCCAGTTTTACCAACATACACAATTCGAACTGAAATATACATATGAACGAGCGAAGAATATACCAAAAAAAAAAATTCGTTTTTGTCATTTTCAGCGAAAATCCTCATAAAATTAGAACGACGCAACGGATTTTTTTTTGTTTTAGGCTCAAAACTTTTTCAATTGATTGTTCTTTCATTCAAAGTATTAAGACCTGGAATACCAGCCTTGGTTCGGAAATTATAACCATTTGAATTTCAAGTTTTTAAACAAAATCGCTAAAAATTGGAAATCAGCATCGCGTTTTTTGCCCTATAGCTTCCAAGTTACTGAATCAATTCCAAATTTGTGTATAAAGGATATGTTGCGTTGTCATTCCTCTTTCATATGAGTACCAAAAACTTTGAAATCGGTTAAGGATATAGGGTCTACGACCTCATTATTGACATAGACTATAGGTAAAAATGTCAAAAACCGTTATTTAACGATTTCTCAAAACTTGACGTGATAGAGAAAAACGGGTACCAGATTCGGAATCAGCACGAAAAATTCCTATAGGGTCGCTATCCAGTTTCTCTGGTCCAAAACCTTGTATAACCTGTGTAATCGGCATAATTTGGGATTCATGAAAAAAATCAAAGTTATGCAAACAATTATATAAACAAACTAAATCAAATTTCATACTTGCATACAAGAAAAATATATAAAAAATCAAAAATAATCGGGATAATTTTGTTGTTTTTTGATTATTTTTTTGAAAAGGAATTATTTCAGAATTGGTAAATTCCATTTTTTTGGGTACATTTCGCAATTTTTAATTAAAATTCTTGATTTGCAAGGAATCCATTAACATGTTGTTTTTCCTTTTTTCGGTGCTGTTTTGTTGCTTGGTTCCAATTTAGTTTTTTAAACTCGGAAAAGGAAAATGAAATTTTATTGCTTAAAAAATGTCAAAAATCAAAAAAATTTTTTAAAAAATTTTTGGTCGGAATTTTCCGATTTTTCGATTTAACGTTTTTAAACCCTTTTAATACCCCTTATGTTAATTTTGGAATGGAAAAATTATATTCTGAAAAAAAATTGGAAATCCATCATGATTTCGACCCACTTTTTCTATCCATTTGTAAAAAATAATTTTTTTTCTTTTTATTGGTAATTTGCCAAAAGTGAATGAAAAGTGAATGGCACCTTGCTCAAATATTTTAACTTTTTTATTATTTTTTCAAAGTTTTAAAGGAAATCCGGAATATTGTTTTACAGAAAAATTTGGAAAAAAATTCCCATAAAAAAATCAAAAAGGAAAATTGGAAAATATTTCAATTTAATAAATATTCGAAGAAAAAAATTTTTTCCTTTTTTTAAAAAAACA
>CM035809.1:3314504-3328953 GCA_020466095.1 Chlorops oryzae | reverse complement strand
AAAACTGGATAGCGTTTTTGGGAGAAACCTTTAAACAACGTTATTTAGTTCCTTTATTGTTAATTCAATAAATATTTCCTTTAAATATTTGTTCTTCCAAATTAAATGGTCCGCTTCCGGCACGCGCTTAAAAATTTCGCATTTCATGATTTCGCTTTTTGATTTCCCGTTTCAACGAAATATCAATTTTGAATTAATCTCGTTCCCCACAAAATTGTTAGTCTTTTCACAAAAATTCCCTTTCAATACTGTCCATTATTTGGCAATGATTGATTGACAGACTCAAATGAATTCGCTGAAAAGCTTCGCTGCACGTCATATTAGCTTCTGACATCGGTTCAATCACAATCAAATGCTTTTGTGATATTCCGGCTTTCAGAAATCATTTGTGGCGGCAGTCAATTTAAGTTTCCAGTATAAAATTTGGCTTCAATTGTTCATGAGAGTATTTTGCAGTACGAGAGATTTTTTTATTATTCAATAGCAACATATTTAGTTGAATGATTGCTTTGGCTACTCCGGAAAACCTCCTGCCAAATATCTCACCGATTTTGGGCGGTTGGGGTAAATATGTATAGTAAATGTCAGTGTTAACCTTCATGCAAAAAGTTTAACAAGAAATTCAGAAAAGGAAGATAATCCAAATCATATTAAATATACCAATCGTAGATAAGGGGTCGACAGCTTTTTAACTGCTCCCAAGCTGCTTCCGTCCGCTCAGAGCGTGGTGAAAAGTCCAACCAAATAGCAACTAAGCTTCATTATCATCATACCTCTGCAACATTGAAAAGTGTTCAGCTAAGTGCGAAATAAAACTATCCCAAGTGACTTATTTCTTGCCATTTGATCTCATACTCACATCAGAGGTTTCTCAGGTACCTACTCTGTCAAACCTTAAAGACGTTTATCAAACCGGCAAAAATGTAAGCAGACCATTCTATTTTAATTAACCAAAACAGGCTCTTGGGCGGTTTTATTCTTGAAAGAGGCTTCCTGAAAGGGCTTTTGAGGTAACGTAGCTTAAGCCTTCTTAAGGTTTTGTTGTTTGTTGAATTTTTTACCAGTCGAAGGAAATTACCGTCGCAATATCCTGCCATTTCTTTGAATTGTTTGCCTGAAACGTCCTTTTAAAGGATTTTGTGCCTGTGAATAAACAGATCTCGCTGATGACGATTTGAGTGAAGTGTCTCGGCATTTCAACCAAAGCTTTTTGAGCTCTCGTGGGATGTGGTTTCGGTTTCAGGTGCCTTTTGTCGAAAAAATTAGGCGTGGGATTTATTGTCAGTCAAGATTGTTTGGCTGCTCAGAATAGGAACTTCGGATCCTGTGTTCTTCCTGTTCGAAAAGAAGAAAAGCTACAATGGAAATGCAATCGGATAGTTTTTGAATTGTTTTACATCTGTTTTTTGTATTTAATTTTTGATTCTATGATTTTTCTGGAATTTGCGCAGTCCAAATGTGTCTCACACGAGATAAGCCTTAAGTTTGCTTTTAAAGTCTCCACGAAAAATCTTGTTGTAGTTCTTTAGGTAGGAATTTGTGTTTTAATACTTTTAAGCTGAATTTAATACATTCAAATGCGCTTTGTTGGGACGCATTAATCATTCAAAAGGAAATTATTCATTCAAAAACATTCTCTTGAAACCGCTTGCAAAAACTTTCTTGCGAAAACACTTTGACGAATCTTTTGAAAAACTTAAGTTATGAAATATTTTGTTAATTTTTTCAATAGAATTCAATGTCATCGAAAGTCAAATGCAAAATCCTTCGAGCTTTAAAGCAATCCGGGTGTTTCTAAAGCACTGCAAATCAACCTAATTTCTTTAAGAAATGGTTAAAGGGATTCCTGATTTCGAATGTTGGACGCTTTTCTGTCGAATTTGAGGACTCAAGAAATGTGGAAAAAGTTTTTTGAATGCAGTATTTTTCTATGCTCTCCAATTTTCTATTCACTTGACTTCACAGGAGGATTCATTTAAGCGGAATGCATAAAATTTCAATAAAGATTCAAAGGCTTGGCAAACGCAACTTCTTTTGAGACCGTCGATGGTCTTTTGAAAAATATATGCTTTTAGCTCGCCAAGTATTTAATCAAATGTAATGAAGTCAACGTTAAAGCTTTCCTTTGAATGGTAGAATCTGATTTATGGTCAATACTCTGCAATAACTGAATATCGTCGTATGTTTTGGTATTGAAAAACAAAAACTAAATTCGCTCTCCTCAAAGAAATTTTTCAATCAAATTTACTGAAACATTTCTTTCCCTTTCTATTTGTAACAGAAAAAAACATTAATGATAAAAGTACGAGTATGAAATGCTTGTATTGAAAGAATTCTGACAAAGGAATTGCAATAAAAATTGCATGACACCGACCTCGCGGATTTGTCTGGCAACATTTTGGGCTCCAATCCCAACTGCATGAATTTATGCAATGCAAAAAAAAACAAACTTGTGGTTTCCGCCATTTCTGCTAGGGTCTTTTTTTTGTTGGGTGATATTGTAATGTTATATGTATATACCCGCCCGTTACCCGTTCGTATGGCAACACCGCAGCTTGCAACATAAACCAAAGGATATAGCACCATGAAATGCGAGCAAATAAAAGCAAATATGAACGAATATCCAAACAGAAATAAACAACGCCAGAAAAGGAAATAGAAGGACGGAAACGAAAGCGGAAACGGAAACGGATTACATTTGGTAATTTTAGCAGTCACTTTTCATTGCTATTTTCCCAACACATTGTGGAAGTAAATTCGGCTTTTGTTCGTTCAAAAATTGTTATTTTGTTATTTATTAAAGATTTTCACAATTTCGGAGTTACATACAAACTTGACGTCAAAAGAAATATTCGTTTTAAAGATAAATTAAATTTTTTGTTTGGGAAAACGTTCCAAGAACCGTTATTCCAACGACTATAAAGTAATTATTATGAGGTTTGCTCTTCGAAAGAAATTATATTGTCCTCAGATATTTTAGTTTAATTCATTAAGGCGCCTTTTCAATATAGACAACGATTTCTTGCGGTGCCTTGAAGTCTTGTTAAGCATTGCTGCACTTTTGCTCCAACCTCTTAAGTAAATAAAAGGAAGGCGTTTAGATGGAATGAAAATCAAACAATCGCTATCCTAAGAGACTGTTCGGTGTCCACAAATTATTTCTCCGAACTTAAATTTGACCAATAAGATATCCAAGTTTGTCTTTGTATCAAATGGTAACTAATGAACTTAATTTTAATTAATGGCTTTGACGAAAGCTGCCTTATCGCCAGATGAAGTCTTTAGTACCAAACAAAACCAGTCAATGATACAATTAATCTGAAAACTTTTTGGGTTAATAAGCTAGATTTGTTAGCAAAGATGAAGCTTTCAACATAATCCAACTTTTGCCTTCAATCAATAAAAATGGATAAGTTTTTCATCAAGCCTACGCAATTTGTTACAAACGCTTTATCCTCCAAACTCCCATTGACGGCCGACAAAATAATCTCCGATCGAATGAAATGCGTCTGTTATACAGAATGAAGAAAAAAAAAATTCAAGAATAAATAGAAGAGGAAATAGGGGAAATGCCAGCTTATCAATTTCCGATCAAGTAAGAAAAGTGAATCACTTTCTCTGCTCTCTGTGAACAATTTTCGGTACCATGCGGACTTACTTTTACAAATATCAGGATTGTTAACAAAACATTAAAGAAGTCACGCAAAAAGTAGGTAGTAGTAGGTTGAAGTGGCCGTAGGCCCATTGTGATACCAAGGAGGTTTTCTTGTGTTTGTGTGAGTGTGTATGTCTTATTATGTAGTGTGCCCCTAACATGCGATTTTTGAAAAACCAGTGCTAGGCTTGGAACTTTACACTCCGTTTCGCCTGTGCCGGGAATCGAACTTCGGACCCTGGGATCAAAAGCATAGCACGCATCGCCCTACGCTATCGCAGAGTCACACGTAAAAGGTACATTTTCTATGATAAATTTTCTCCTCTTAACAAATTTTTACTTTAGTGATTTCCATATGGTTTTCAACTCGCTTTAACGTATTAGGCCACATAAACAGTGTTAAACTCGTTATTTTAAGCATACTTAACTTAATACGCACGAATTAACAATTACGTTGATTAATCTAAGAGAATCTTTAAGCGTTCGTCCTCTCAAACGATCTTTTTTTGTTATTCTATTATGGAAACAAAAGTTTGACTTTATGATATCGAAAAATTTCATGCTAATTTTATCTAACCTGTCAAAATGAAAACAAAAAAATTTTGAATATCGAAAATGTGCTTAAGGATAAATAATTAAGATCGGCAAACTTACTTTTGGTTGAATATTTATCTAATAATTACTGCATAATATATATTTTATCCAAAAGTTACTCAGATTGCGACTATTCAAAAATGCACATAAAATCTGGAAAACTTTGAGCTTGAATTATCCATTTCTTTTAATGTCAATAGGAATAAGTTGAATTTGTGATTCATCAATGTTTTCAATGCTTGCCAAAACAAATTATTAAATAATTTCCAAAAAACCTACAAATCTACAAAGAAATTGACAGCTAGAATTTCCTTATCCTAGAAAAATTCGAAAAAAATTTAATATGGGCATAGCTCCCATAACATTTATCAAAACTGTATGATTTTGTAGAGTTCGATTGAAATTTTATGTCTACCAAGAAAGCATTGAATAAAATTTAAGGTCATATGCGGCCATGATCACAGTAAAACGATTTTCGAAAATGTGTTCTATCAAAATATAATCCTCTCTAGAATTCTGTTGGAAACTATAGAAGTTTTAATTGTTGATTTAATCCACTTCGGAACAAACTTTCCAACTAACGAAACTTTATTTTGTCAACGTTTTTATTGACGATAAGAGAACGTTATGATTCAATGTAATTCTTTTTAAAGTTTATTTAAGAATTATCCACTTTGAATTCCCCATTTGCACGAATGGTTAATAATTACTGTAGCGAACTATATCCCTTCAAGGATTTTCATACAAAAGGCAAATTTGCTTGCAATTGAGATAAACAAACATTTCTGTTTAAATTAGAAACTTCTATTACTGTGGATACTCGAAATGTTTATTGCTGATAACATCTCTATTTCAATACTACAATTGAAACGGCTATTTGAGCATTTATTTTATCTAGGGTTCCTTTGCCTTCAAAATTTCAACGATTATACATAATCCACAATAAAGCATATAGTAGCGATTCAGTACTTTTATTTCGAAATACTGTAAAATTTGCTTAATCATCGCCCAATTCAAGTCGGATTGATTAAAGTGAAATATCAGATTCTAAGGAATATTTTAAGGTTACCTATTTCACTTTTCAAACGATTTGTTTATATTATAACGCTTCGATATTGTAGAAGTCCGAAGTGAGTTCCCTGATTGCTAGGTTTGAGAAATGTATAAATTCAAAAATGATTTCATGTTTAATTTGTTATCCAACGCATTTAACTTCTGAGATGAAAAGTTGTATGAAAAGACATTATGTAATTTTCGACTGCAAAACAAAGAATGTGCTTCAGATGCGATCAACATACCAATCGTAAATGTCCAAAGCTTGATGCTTTTGAAGTATAAGTATTACTTTACTTCAGTAGCATTTAAGTCAAAACCTAATAAGTTTATAAGATCCAAAATGTATATCTTGAAATTGCCTAATAGCAAAATAAGGTAATAAAATTGACCTAAAAAGGCATTTCGAGGTTAAAGCGAATAGATTTTAATCCAAAACTTTAGATCTTTAATGAATAATTACCTAATTAGGGAATTTGAGTTACTTAGGTAGGCATCAAAATCGATTTCCATTGGCAAATAATAGTATTTCACTTGAGACAGAATTATTAAATGCGCCCAGTACTTTTACCACAAAAGAAACATCGTAGCATAATTATACAAATGAGTTTGAAAGCTCAGAAATTTTCGCTTATCTTCTTAATAAAAGCAGGAAAAAATAGGAGTTTTGAACCTTCGCTAATGCCTGCTCGATTTAACATTTAATCAAAATAGTTTCATAAGCCATTATATTTAATTGAATTGAAATTTCTGAAATTGTCAAAAGAAAGGCCATTGAAATTTAAATTTTAAGCGTCAATCGAAAACTTTTATAGCCAATCGCAAATTTCAGCCGTGTTAATAACGATTTTGAATGTGCTTCTATTCAAGAAAATTTCCTTTATTTAATTCCATGTTGGAATTAATCTTATTTAGAAGTTTTAATTGGTAATTTAATCCTCTTCTGGAGAAATTACTTTACCAAATAACAAAACTTCCATGCAAACTTTGCCATTAAGAGCACGTTATCGCATCAATGTAATTGCTGTTGTTAGAAGTTTATTTCTTGAATTACTCCTTTATTTGAATTTCCCCCATGCCACCATAGTTAATAATGTTACCTGAAATAGAGAAAGCTATATCCTCAAAAACATAAAAAGGAGATTTCTGAATGAGATAAAAACATTTCTGGTTTAAATTAGAAAATTTATTACTGTGATATCGAAATTTTATTGGTGGTGACTGTCGATTTCAATTACGTAAATTGGAGGGCTTTATTTGGAGCGAAAAATATTTTATATAGACACCGGTGTTGTTAAATTTTCGCAATCGATTATACACTAATGCACTAATAAAGATATATTTAAGCGTTCAGTACTGTGTTTTTCGAACTCTGTAAAAAGTAATTTGGACTTGATTTTCGGACTTCATAGTCGGTTTGACTTTAAAGTCGAAATAGGTCAGATAGCTAAAAATTGTATGACCTATTTCGACCTAAAATGCCTTGTTTATCATTATAACTCGCACGCTCTCGATATTGTCAGATGTCCGCACGTTCGCAGTCTTTTCCCTTTGTTTTGCTTTCAGTTAGGCTGTATCCAAATTTAAGTTTGAATTTACATTTTATTTGACTGGCGCAATTTACTTCTTTGAGCAATAAATATTTTATGAAAGAAACACTTATGTGACGTCAGCATCTAGTAAAACAAAGAAAGGGTTCACATTGCGCTATCACAGCATATGCCATATGGCGTGAAATGTCCAATGTTAGTATGTGTGTGTGAAATATCAAGTCGGATTATTTACTTTCAGGTCGGTTTTAAGTCAAAATGCCCTAATAGGTCGATAAGACTTCAAAATGCCCTAATAGGTCGAAATTACCTATTAGCGCTAAAATAGGTAATAAATGACCTAATAGGGCTATTTCAGGTCTAAAAGCGCTAATAGGGCATTTTAGATCAGAAATTATTATGACTTTAAAGTCGAAAATACCTAATTAGGGAATTTCGACTTAACATATAGGTCCCCAAGCGACACAACTTGTCTTTAAACGGTCTTCAAGAGCGCTCAGAGACTAATTAATGAGAGCTAATGCTCTCAGAAAAGCTCTTTGAGCGCTCTTGAAGACCTTCTAAAGACTAAAAGGACGCAAAAAGGCGGGGTTTAGGGGCCTTATGAGAGTTTTTAGAGACTTAAAAAACAATCAGTTTTCTCTCTAGGAAGTCTTTGAGAACTCTTTGAAAGATCTTTAAAACATCTTTAAGAGTTCTTTGAAAGACTGAATTATTATGTCATCATCAGTCAGTGTGCGTGATAGGGACGCAAATATGCTCATACGTTTTATAAAATATATCCTATTTCATTTTCTTTAAGAAGAAACACAAAAGACGTCCTACATATTCAATGTTGGAAATATTTTGAACACAAAAGGACACGTGTGGAGATTATAATGTAATAAAAAAATATTAAAAATTGTAATGAAATATCTCGATTATTTGAACATAAAAATGAAAACGGATATCAGTTCATCGGCAATATGATATATTCTACCCCACTAAATTTTCACGCGCCTTTAAAATATTAATGTTTTGCAAAAATATTTAAGTTTAAAAATCGTTATTTTTTAAAATTTCTTTCCGTTTTTTTTTAAATTTTATTCTGTAATAATAGAAAACTTATTTCAGGCATTTTCCCTTTTTAATTTGAAATCAACATTTTCATAAAGCATAAAAAAAGTTTTGGTTGATTGTTTAAAAATAAACAACATGCAACTTAGACCCAAAAATATGGCGGATTTCCAAATGTCTTTTGAAGGCCTTCTGAAGAGTTAAAGGTCTCAATAATGAGCAGACAAATTTAGAGTTGCATCAGAATTTTTTCGTTTCAAGCTAAATAAAACCTCTGGTAAGAGCTGCATTTTTATTTTGCTTTTGTTATTTCGGTTCTCACTTGTTAATGTCAACCCTGCGTAAATGAAAAAAAAGTCAAAAACAAGCAATAAAATCTAATGACTCACTATTCCCTCTCAATAAGTTCTTTGTAAGAGTTTCCAAAGACGTGACGTCACTGAAAATCTCTGAAAGGTCTTTATAAACAGGAATATAGAGGCCTACTCTCACAAAGCTCTTTAAAATGTGTTTTGAAGAGTTTTCTAAATATGTTTGTGTTACCTCTTTGAAATACCAATATGAGAGTTTCCGAAGAGTTAAAAAAAACGTTATCGGAAATCAGTCTTCGGACGCTGTTCAAAGAGTTTATTGAGAGCTTTCTAAGACATACGATTTTTGAAGTATTCTAAAGACGTTTGAAAGAGTTGTTTGAGACAATATATTTTTTTAAGTTTTTATTATACTTTTCAGAGAGTTTTCAAAGACATTAAGTTTTTCAAAGACCTTCTAAAGAGCATTCAAAGAGTTTTATGTCTAAGAATACTCTCCAAATTTGATATCTGTGTCGCTTGGGTCGAGGCATCAAAGTCGATTTTACCTAGTTGGTCAGAAAAATAGGTAATTTCGACTTTGTGGTCGAATTTTATGCTTCGCCATCTTTGTTCGCACTACAGCTTCGATTCAGCCTGCTTTTTGTATGGGAAAATATTTTTAATGAAGAAAATTTTATTTTATCTTTCTTCATTGAAAAGGTCCATGAAAAAATAAGAGGTAGAAGGAACGCTTTTACCATAAATCTTGCCTGGCATACGTGTTTTGTTTTTTGCAATCGAAAAATATATTTCCATAAAGTCTCTATTTTACTTGTATTTTATTTAATAGAACATATTTCGTTGAAAATATTTTATTCATTTTACGATAAGTTCATGTTTATTTACTCATAAGTCCAATTAGGTCGAGAATTGGTCATTTTGACGTCGTACGGACTTCTTTTCGACTAATATTTGGAAAAACGGACTTCTTTTCGCCCTGACTTTGAAGTCGAAATGCCCTATTATGCCCTATTATTACTTCCAATCGACTTCCATTTTATTCCCCACTTACGTCGAATCGACGTCGAATCGACGTAATTTCGACTTAATTAGGTCAAGTCGGAAAGTCTTTCTTACCTAAAAAGAGGTCGAACGGACCTCTTTTCGACCTATTTTGTTAGTTGGGGTAGGTATGCGTGTTTATGTTTTGGTATTTGCTCAGATTGTGTGTGCTGTCAAAATACAATTTTCATCCACAGCGACTCTCCCATGCTGTATTAACCTAAGAATTGTAAAAAAGTCATTTTGAATGAAAAAACGAATGGTTGTCTTCTCCAAGAAATTATTGCAATTGGCCTCCGAGAATAAGCGTTGAGCAAATTACGTTTACCATTTCCTGCTGCATTCCATTTCTGGAAAATGGTTTCTTGTTTGTTTTCTGTCTTTTATTCTCTCTACAGATTTAAGTATTTAACTTTGTTCTGTGAAGTCTGTATAATTCCAAACAATGGGAATTTCTAGCAACGTCAAAAGGATGCCTATCTTCGCGTTTTGAGTCGACGAAATTAAATTAAACTGACATAAAAACAGATTTTTACAGGAGAATTTTTCATTTTCTATTCACAGAAAAGCCAACTTAATAACAATCTTATTTTCTGATTTTTTTCTCTTTCCATGATTTTCTTTCGTAGTAGAAGACAGATCAGGGTGTTTAAAGTTGTCAGCTGAACCAAACAATACTTTACCCGACACAAATATATGAATAGCGAGAGGGCGAGAGAGGTAGAGAGCGGACGAGAGATGGCAAGAGAGGGCGAGAGAGGGCGAGAGAGGGCGAGAGAGGGCGAGAGAGGGCGAGAGAGGGCGAGAGAGGTCGAGAGAGGTCGAGAGAGGGCGAGAGAGGGCGAGAGAGGGCGAGAGAGGGCGAGAGAGGGCGAGAGAGGGCGAGAGAGGGCGAGACCCTGTGTTTATCCTGTATTATACTGTATTTTGGCAATAAAACTGTGAAGTTGTGATTTTGTGAAAAACTTTTACTCAGACTGAAACATCAGAGAATGGAAAGATGAAAAAGTTCCAAATTTTCAATCATTTCGGCGCTGGAGGCTGCGAATAAAAAGCAATAGCAACAATTTTTGAGTACATTATCTGATTACCTGAATCAACTGGCTCAGTTGAGTAAAGTTTTTCATTTCAAAGACACTTAAAGCCATTAACAAATTTTAAAATACAAGGCATGGAATTTACCTAAGCTTTAAGCTTAAAGGTGCTTCGTTAAAATGCTCCCAAAGATAAGTTCAAAGACAATTCCAAGGTCGAAAATTTAAAAATTGAAGCAATTTACTTTTTTTTAAACTTTTATTTACCTGATAGAAAAAGCTTACAAATGTGAGGATAACAAACTGATATGTTACTAAATTTGCACATATTTTGATTTCTTTCATATAAACAAGTAAGGGTGTTATAGTCAGGCTAGCCTGACAATAGAATACCCGACACAGACACACATGTTCAAATAACATTTAATATCCAGAGGTGTTTAAGGCCATTAGAGGCCCCATATACCGACCTTTGATAGATTTTTTTATGAAAACCGCCCTTTTGCCACGCCCACTTTTCTAATTTTTTTGAATTCTAATCGGGGGCTTAAATATACGCTCAAATTCTAAGTTTCATTAAAATATTGCGAAAAAGTCAGATTTTAAGGCAGTTTTGGGATTTTTGTGACGACCCTCCCAAGCAGCAAAATAGAGCGATTCGACCAGCAGCAAGTCGAATCGACCTATTTTGGTTGAAAATACCCTATTTCTGACCTATTTTCCGGCCTTAAATATGACCTAACTTAAAAGTCCGTTTCGTAGGTCCAAATTACCTCTATTCTACCTATTTCATGACTTCAAAGTCGCTTCGACTTCCAAGTCGATTTTTGGTCGAAAATAGGTAAAAAATTCCCTATTGAGTGACTTAAAATTGACTTAACTTTGAATTCCAAATTAGGTAATTTTTCAAGGCAAACAGACCAATTTTTTGACTAAAATTCGACTTTAAAGTCCGTTTGACTTATAGGGCGAAATAGGGTCAAAAGTTGACTTATTTTGTTGCATGCTTCGACTTCAAAGTCGAGCGGACTTGATTTTTGGACTTCATAGTCGGTTTGACTTTAAAGTCGAAATAGGTCAAAATAGGTCGAGCTCCGCCATGTTTTTCGAATGGCAAATTGAGAATTATTCTTCTGCATATGTTTTTTCTTTAAGAAAAACAATTTTTTTTTAGCAATATTTATTTAATTTCCATCAATGAGAAAGCCCCTTAAAAATGAAGAAGTAGAAGGAACACTTTCACGAAAAATCTCAGCGGGCATATGTTTTTGGGACTTATTAAGCGCAAAATAATTTTTAATGAAGTCCATATTTTATTTATTATTTATTTCTTAAGACACACGAAGAAGAAAATCTCTCGTTCATTTCTGCTTTCGAGTAATACGAATGACTGAGTAAGATATTATGTATTTATATCTTTCTCTGTTACTCTCTCTCTCTCACTTTTTTCGTTTCCTTTTACGTTCTCTTTCGTTTTACTCAAAAGTCCAATTAGGTCGAAAATTGGTCATTGCGACTTCTTTTCGACTAATATTAGGTAAACGGACTTCTTTTCACCCTGACTTTGAAGTCGAAATGCCCTATTATGACCTATTATTACCGCCAATCGACTTCCAATCTATTCCCCACTTACGTCGACTCGACGTCGAATCGACGTAATTTCGACCTATTTAGGTTAGGTCAAGTAAATATTCTGACCTAATATAGGTAAGAATTTACCAATTTTCGACCTATTTTGCTACTTGGGCTAGTACTGGAGGTACTCTTAAAAATGGACCGATCAAGAAAATTTTTTGGAAGGATGTTTAAGGCTACAAAGGAAGCATAAGTGCCAAATTTCGTTCAAGTCCCATTTGAATTTCGGGTGTAGGAGACAATTTTCGAAAACCGCCCTTCTGCCACGCCCAATTTTCCAATTTTAGGAAATAATATTACTGGCTTTTAAATATGATCAAATATCAAATTTCATTAAAATATCTTGAAAAACATCGGTTTTAGAGCAGTTTTTGTGATTTTCATAACAGACCCTAGTACTGGAGGTACCCCTAAAAATGGTCCGATCGGGTCCATTCTCGAACTTGTTCTTACTCATGTCCCCGTGAGCACGCATACCAAATTTTGTCAAGATAGCTCAATTTCTTCGATAAGATAACTGTATACAAACAGACGGACAGACGGACAGACGGACGGACATGTCTAAATCGAATCTCCTGGTGACACTGATCATTTCTATATATATTTTGTATGGTCTATCTCGACTAGTTCTGGGTATTACACACAACCACACAAACGCAATATACCCTCGACACAGAGTGTGTCGGGTATAAAAAGGGTCCTGTTTTTGGAAAACAAGATCCTGTAAAATGAATTATTTTGATCATTTTATCATGTATTTTCACTCAATTTAACGCTGATTTACAATAAGGCAGTGGCAGTGACAGTTTTCGAAATCTTAAAGAGCACTGTTTGATATGAAACAAATTCCACAACGTATTGTAATTTGTTTCATATCAAATAGTGCTATTTAAAATTTTGAAAACTGTCACTGCCACTGCCTTTTTGTAAATCAGCCTCAAAATGGGAGGCTCAGTTATGGGTCTTAATATCTAAGAGAATTACAAAAATGTTTTTTTTTTACTGTGACTGGAGATATTCGATCGAAGTATCAATCGGCTAAATGTAAAGTTTTTAAAAAATTTTCGTAACTTTATAAATTTCCATTTTTTAAGGAAAAAAGTAAACAGCAATGAAAGAAACCCAACAGGAATGGCAACCATAAAATTGCAGTCTTCGAATGGAGATATATTTATTGTCGATATGAGTATTATGAACACATGCGGAATGATAAAGGAACTATTGGAAATTAATGGCGACTATATACGACTTCCCGTTATAGACTCCTTTGTTTTGGATCGGATAATCGCCTGGGCCAAGTATCATTATCACAACTCTCCAAACACAGCACAGACGAAAGCCTGGGAGTGTCAATTTTTTCAGTCCAACAAAGCTCGAATTTTGCAAATAGTTCTAGCAGCGAATTTACTGAAAATCAAAAGACTAGCTAACGCAGGCTGTCACTTTATTGAAAGCCTAGAGCGTGCTGAAATCGTTGCACTGACAAGAAATAGACAAAGTGTTACGCAGAGTGAAGGGCTTCGCAACAAACCAACGCCATACTTCGACGTAAACTAGCTTCAAGTTCTCTAAAGAATTTTTTTAGTTATTGTTGAGATAAAACGCTGTAAACTCAAAAGAAATAAACGATGTCGGAAAAACGGGAAAAATTCGTTAGGAGTAGTTGCGTATAAAAGGTCAATATTTTTCAAATTATTTTTTCTTCTAAATTATTTCATCTAATCGCGATGCATAACGATCGAGTGGACATTTTCAGTGAAATTTAAAGTTCATTCTCTGCACTGAAAAAAACAAAACGGAATTTATTTGTTACAAAAGAAAAATTTTGCTCTAAATACTTTCGCCCTTAATTTTTTTTTATCAAAAGCTACGAGATAAATGCAACAAACCAGCGACGGACAGTACCGTGTCCCCATACGTCTTGTGGCCATATTGTGAAATAGGAGTTGCGTAAGAGCAATAAAATTTGGCAGGGATGTTACTTGGCATGAAATTAAGAAATTTGAAAAAATTGTGAAAAACGGACCACTCCACCTCCTCGAAAAAGATGCAATTACCAAAAGCCATATTCGATTATAAAGATCCCTGAACCACATAATTAATGGCTTCAAAACTGATTCTGACAACTATTGATTTCCATAACACCCCTGAATATCAAACAATAGGTCTGTTTCCAAAAACTGCCCAATTTATCCCGATTTTCTTACAGTTTTAAAAAAATTGGGCAGTTTCGTGCAGTACGGGAACAGACCTAATAATTTTCGGTTTGAGAATTATATGAGAATCGGATTTATTTTGTGTATTGAAAAGGTTGAAGCAGAAACCTTGGGCTTTATTAGTTTCCATAGCTGTGGAAATAATTTTTCATACAAAAGAAAACTCTAGACAGTGGAAACTCTCCGAGGGTACAAAATGTGCATATTTTTGCTGGGATACCACAAAATTTTTTAACCCTATACCTCCATCGTCTCTAGAGTCTAGACGGAATTCGTTTCGAAAAAATTAAAAAAATTAAAA
>CM035809.1:3296904-3314404 GCA_020466095.1 Chlorops oryzae | reverse complement strand
GTTTCAATTCAAATAAGGCGTTTTAAATTCTTTGCTACCCAGCGGGAAAACGTAAAGCATAGTAAGGCAAAAAACAATATTTGATTATAAGGTGCATTGATCAAATATCACATTATTTTCAACACGGCGATGTCATATGTAGGTAATGTAGGGTAGAGCGGGGCTAGTTGAGCAATAGGGTAAGTTGGGCAATCGAAATATCTCCGAAACTATACATCGTACGCTAATGCATCATATTGGGGAAAGAACCGACCTTGGGGGAGGAACTAAATGCGCCACCCCCAGTGACGACTTGTCGATCGGGTGAAGTGTACGCACGCTTTGTTTATTTAACGACCAAAAAGCAAAAACAATTTTCACGTCAATATTTAGTCTGTACGAGTCAATTGTTATCCGTTTTCAATCAGGTCTGTGTTAAACTTTCATAAACTTAGTGATTTTTGGTATGTATAAAATTTTAAGATATAATTCAAACAGTTTGTTTACAGTGTCAGCTTTTTTAAAAGAATATTTATTGGCTAATTGAATGCAATATTGCTAACTAACCCCTCAGCTAGAACGAAAATGAGTTATTATTTTTTATTCATTCAGTTCAGAAAAATTGATGTTGAATTGTTAATATTAATGTCCTGTGTTAAAATCAATTGAAAGTACATTCATTGAAATATTTATAAAAGAATTGTACTGGTACTTGAATTCATACAGTTATTTTAGTTTAATTCAATAACAAGTTCAATGTAAAGTACAAATACTTGATATTAAAGTTTACTTTCAATGAATTAGCAAATTTACTTTCAATCAATTGAATCAAATATATTGAAAAGAATTAAAAAATTTATTGAACGTATAGATCTTTAATTCTAAAAATTATCAGTTACATATATTAGTTTGAGATTATTTTAACAGGAGAACTTCTTCCAAATAGCAATATATGATAATTTGATAATAATCAATAATAACTGAATCGTTATTTATTCCTTATCCGCGTCTCTAGAAATCGACTATACAAAACAAATACAATACACTGGAAATGGAAATTCTAACCAAAACGAGCTAACCAAAAATGTAACAAAAAAGTTAACAAAATTTGCACACAAATACGAATTATGTCCTAGTAACAAACATGGAATATGCCATGCCACCTCAAAAATCCTAAATGGTTATTCAGTACAAATCGCATTGCAATCAGTCGAACACTCAAAATTCGATTTATACTTGGTGACGAGTTTTTATAAAAACTATCCTGGCAAACTCAAATGACGTGTAATTGACAAAGAATGCAAAAGTAATTCGTAAAGTAAGTTGAAAAGGTTCAAGTACATTTTTCAATTCTTTGTCAATTCTATCAATTACTTAAGCGAATTGCAAATTATGAAAATATTTACTGCAAGATTCGCTGTACTTGCACGTGCTACATTGAAGATATTCTCAAAGTAATTTAGAATATAGCTTAGTAGCTTCAATACAAAATAGTTCACCAAGGGAATTAAAGGTACGTAATAGTACAATTACTACTTAGCCTCCATTACCACAAAGGTCTGAATACTGTACAATGGGAAAGCCACGTGGTAACTTTACAATTCGGTATTGACATTCTATATTCTAAAGTATCTACCTAAAAGACTTTTATGACTGTTATGTCACTTAAATAATTTAAATAACCAGAGTGAATGTAAAATATAAATTTCATTTGATGTCTAGTAAATATTGAAACCCATGGTTAGGTTAGACTTTCTAACTGCTCAATGTTACCCCATACCTTTGCATCTAATCTTATCCCACCTATGGGGTACGTTGAGCACCTCTCACTGTTTTTCACTTAAACTGCTGTAGCTCTAAAATGCGACCTATTAAAAAAAAAATTTACTATGGACACTATTAACCTGGAAAGGGATAATTTTAGCATTACCCCAATCGTATGCACAACAAGACAATACGGCTTATCGTTGAGGACGCATTTTTATAAACTGTCTAAAATGGCTTGACAAAAAATACTACTTTGAAAGGATAAGTTAATGCGACTCAATAGTAACATACAGAATTGCTCTTTGTTGTTATGCAAAGTTCCTTAAACTGGGCAAAAGCTCAGAATTTGTTTTAGCGTCCTGGAAACCAATTCTTAATTCCAGAGACAAAGTTCGACGGATTCGCAACAACATCCAGAATTCTGCTCAGAATTTGATTGGTATATAGTTGACTGTTATTTCTTTCAGAAACTTACTTCGCTGTATGACAATATCTCCTGTGATTGGCACATTAATGTGACACTGCGTATCACGAAAGTCAAAAATATATTTTGGTGAATATTAAGCGTTTGAAAGAGTTCTGAATGTTGGTAGCTTTGTCATCTTTAAGCTACCAATATGAATGCCAAGCTACAAAAGCGAATTAAAAAACAAAATGACTTATAAATTTCTCTACTCTACAAGCGGATTACCGCCGCCCATCGGAGCTCCTTAAGATAAGGCAAAAAACAATATTTAATTATAAGGTGCATTGATCAAATATCACAATATTTTCAACACGGCGATGTCATAGGTAATGTAGGGTAGAGCGGGGCTAGTTGAGCAATGGGGCAAGTTGGGCAATCGAAATATCTTCCAAACTATACATCGTACGCTAATGCATCATATTGGGAAAAGAACCGACCTTGGGGGAGGAACTCAATGCGCCACCCCCAGTGACGACTTGTCGATCGGGTGAAGTGTACGCACGCTTTGTTTATTTAACGACCAAAAAGTAAAAACATTTTTCACGTCAATATTTAGTCTGTACGAGTCAATTGTTATCCGTTTTCAATCAGGTCTGTGTTAAACTTTCATAAATTTAGTGTATTTTTGGTATGTATAAAATTTTGAGATATAATTCAAACAGTTTGTTTACAGTGCAGAGCTGTAAAAGAATCATTCATTTTTGAATGAATTTCGGAATAACTCAGGCAATGAGTTATTTTATTTTCGATTCATTCAGTTCAGAAGAAATATGAGTTGAATGTAAATATAAATTGATTCCTAGTGATTAAAAAAATTTGAAAGTCATTCACTTAAAAAAAAAAGTGAATTGATTTGAAACTTGAATTCATTCACAGTGATTTAGAAATATTGAATTCAATCAGTTCAGAAAAAAATACTTTGATGAGTTAAAGTTTAAATTCTTTCATAGTGAATTAAAATTTTGATTTCAACTCAAATAATGAAATCAAATATTCATTGAATACGGAAATTTTAAAAAATTTAAATTAACGTTATAGATCTTTGAATTCAATAAAAAATTATACCCAGCGTAAGCGAGGTATATTAGTTTTGTGCGAATCTTGTAACAGGGAGAACTAAGCTCCGGAGATATAGCAAAATATATATAGAAAAGATCAGGATCAAAAACTGAATCGATTTAGACATGTCCGTCTGTCCGTCCGTCCGTCTGTCCGTCTGTCCGTCCGTCCGTGGTCGGATCTCCTCCGAAACGGCTAGACCAATCAAGTCGAAATTTGGCACACAGGTATATCGGGATCCGAGTATGATCCTAAGTAAAAATGGAAGACATCCGCCCACTGCCACGCCCACAAATGAATATAATGTGTTTTCAGTAAAATGCTTGTAACTTGCGAACCACTCAACACATTCGATTTATATTTGGTGCACTGGTAAACTACGAAAAGGGACGTATCCTGGCAAAAAATGGACGCCGCCCTCCGTAAGCCACGCCCACAAATAAGCCCACAAATAAGGGCTTATCGTAACGTAAGTAAAAGGCGTAGAAGGTTCAAATTCGCAACATAGATTGACCAAGGCGAATGAAAGGTGTAGGGAAAAAATTTAACTGGCCCGCCCGCTGCCACGCCCACAAATGAAGATTTTTCGTAACTTCCGAAGTAAAAGGCGTAGAAGCTTCGAATTCGTAACATAGGTTCACCAAGGCGAATGAAAGGTGTAGGGAAATAATTTATGTGGCCCTCCCACTGCGACGCCCACAAATAGAGAAGAAAAACATAGTGCACTCATAATGTCGGGACGCTGGGTATTTAAAAGTCGGGCTTGACCGACTTTAGCTTTCTTACTTGTTTTTAAAAATTTTGATTTGGGGCTAGTTGAGCAATATTGCTCAACTAACCCCACGAGCTAGAACGAAAGTAATGTATTCTTTTTTATTTATTTTCGTGGAAAATTTGTTTTATTCCTAATACTGTACAATGGGAACGCCACGTTAACTTTCAATTCTATTGAATTCTATATTCAAAATATTTTACCTAAAAGAATTTTTTGACTGTTATGTCACTTAAATAATATAAATAAAGAGTGGAATGTAAAATATAAATATCATTTTATGTCTAGTAAATATTAAACCCATGGTTAGGTTAGACTTTCTAACTGCTCAATTTACCCCATACCCTTGCTCAACCTATCCCACCTATGGGGTACGTTGAGCACCTCTCACTTTTTTCACTTAAACCGCTGTAGCTCTTCAATGCGACCTATTACAAAAAAATTACTATGTGCACTTTTGGAAAGGGATAAATTAGCTACCCAATCGTATGCATAACAAGACAATACGGCTTATCGTTGAGGAGCATAAAATGTCTAAAATGTCTTGACTACTACTTAAATAAGTTAATGCGCTCAATAGTAACATACGAATTGCTCTTTGTTTTTATGCAGTTCCCTGGGCAAAAGCTCAAAGTTGCGCCTTCAATTCCAGAGACAAAGTTCGACGGATTCGCAACAACATCCCGAATTCTGCTCAGAATTTGATTGGTATACAGTTGACTGTTATTTCTTTCAGAAACTTACTTCGCTGTATGACATTATCTCCTGTGATTGGCACATTAATGTGACACTGCGTATCACCGAAAGTCAAAAATATATTTTGGTGAATATTAAGCGTTTGAAAGAGTTCTGAATGTTGGTAGCTTTGTCATCTTTAAGCTACCAATATGAATGCCAAGCTACAAAAGCGAATTAAAAAACAAAATGACTTATAAATTTCTCTACTCTACAAGCGGATTACCGCCGCCCATCGGAGCTCCTTAAGATGATCGAATTTATACACTTTTATATTATGATACTTATTAAGTGCTTTCCACAAACCACACCTCGCTGAACTTGCACGCCTGAAACCTTTTGAGCATAAATCCGACCACGTGACCATCCATCGAAATTTTCTTTTGAAGGCAATGACGCAATTCTTTTGAAAAAGATGCTCCTTTCGTAAGCCTCCTTAATATGAAAGCGATTGTGTGAATAAATTTACATAATATCCTCGTATCCTGCATGTATGTATGTAGATTTTATCAGGTGCGTGGGAGTTAGGCTACCCACCTTCCCTATGAGAATGATTTTCCCGGAAAGGTTATGTATGGAGAAATAAATTGAAATCAAGGAATTCAAAATCGATGTCCCGTGAAATAAATAATTTGAAAGCTTTTTAGATTATCTATAGTAATCGCATTTGAATTTAAGTGAGTTTCGACAATACATTATTAGGCTGAACGGAAGATTGCATAGGAAAATATAAGAAAATTTCTAGAAGGAAATAAGAAACCATAAAAAATGCAAATGCATCCATCTGCAACTGTCCATCTGATCATCCACATACAAATAGTGATCACTTAAAGTGACGAAGTGCGTTGGCGAACATAATGAGCATTAGGGGTTCCTTGTGCTCATTAAAATGCATTTTGTGAAGGACATTACAGCGCTAGCAAAAAACTGCTAAGACTGCAAAACAAAAAGCAATAACTGTGGAAAGTTTATTTCTCTGACAAGAAGTAAATCCCTTAAGAAAAGCGTTTCCATGTTTTGTTATGGAAACTTTTCCGTAATGACTTTGTTCTGTGATTTTTTGTTCAAACTCCAAAAAGTTTTACTGCGCTTCGTATTTGTAACTGCATAGCAAAATTTTACGATTTTTTTTTTTGTACTCAGATTCAGCAGGGTTATTAGTTTTATACAGGGTGTTCCATACTCAATGGATCAAAAAGAAGGAGGTGATAGGGGGAATCCATACAAGCAAAAAATTGTATGGAAAGGGGGGTTCATCTTGCACTCGTAAGGAGCTAGAGGCGCGGAAAGAATTCGACTAAATTGGTGAGCATACTTTTAGGCGGATATATAAAACTAAAACACTATTCAGAAATTTTTAAATTTCTTAGATTTTTCTTTTTCTCATGCTGCCTAAAAGTGTGCTCAATAAATTTGATTAAAATATCTTTTCTGGGAGTCAAAAATACAAAATAATTATTTTCAAACCTTAGTTTTGCATTGATTGGGAAACTTTTTTTTAGCAACCATGGTATCAAATTAAAGAGAAAATCTCAGAGTTTTCGAAAAGAGTAAAAAAAAGAGGCTCGATCGTATTTCTTTTGAATTAAATCACTTTAAGAGCCAAAATTACACTATTTTAGGCTTAGATAGTAGTACCAGAGAAAACGGAGTTGAATTATTTAAAATCGTAGTATGCAGTGTTAACGGAAAACCGCCAAGCTTTTCATATAATATGTGATTTTGAATTTATGGCCTGTAAGTGAGGACACCTGTTGTTCATGCAGACGTCCTATTGCAGTGCGTAGAACAGTTTCCCTCCATATATTAAAATGCAACCATCGGCTATCTGCAACAAGTTGCCAAAGAATTGCATATCATGCGTTGCATCTGCGCCGAAAAGTTGGATTCTTGTATCGAACGTGAATACGAACGTATCAAGGCTTGCTCAATATTTTCCCGCGATCATAGTTAAATCGTTTTCATATATTTTTATCTCCAAATTAATTGACTTTCAAAGTAATTTATTTCAATTTATTATCTCGAGTTCAAACTTTACTTAATTTAATTACTCGACGAAGCATATATCTCCGAATCATCAAAGAACGGCGACGATCACATTCAAACCACACAAGTAAGAATTCTCCCATAATTCCTCACAATAAAGAAACTTTATATTTCTGCAAAATCGTGTATTTCTTCTCTTTTCTATTCTCGGCTATTCCCTGCCTCCCGAAATATACGTACTGAGCTATTTATTGGTCCTTCGAGCCGGATCTCCGGAAATTGAAATTTATATCGAATATTCGTCGCAACCCTATTTGCTGATTCTTTTTCTCACTGCAGGAATTGGAAACCGGTTTTGAGAATTTGCATACCAACATCTTATTACAACATCATCTACAACAACAACAACACATCTCATCTCTTCTCATCACTCATTGTATAGCCAGGTGCGTGCATTTCAATTAATTTTGGTGTTTTTTGGTATTTCCCCCCCGTGAAAAGTAAAAGCTTAAATTAAAAATTTTGAAAAGTGCCGGTACAGTAGATATTAAATTCTCAGTGATTTTCACTCAAAACGGAACATTAGGTTCCTTTGAGCGGTACTTTTCCGTTAGCCAAAAAACCCGCGAAATTCCTATACTTACATATACATATAACGTTAACAACGCACCTAAAGCCCGCCACTGGTCGTTTTTCTATATACTTTCAAAAAAAGGAAAAAAAAAAAAAGCCTGAGCGCCAAACGTGGAAAGAATAAGTGCAAAGCGAAGAAGAAAACTCAAGCCGCTGTTCGTTAGTGGAAAAGAGAAAAGCAATTTGTTCTTTCACTAAGTCGTCTGCGCGGACAAGTGCATTGACTTTTAAAAAAAAGAAATTTGAGTGAAAGTGTTCAGATCAGCCGGTGATTCGCACAGTGGGCAAATTTTTGTATTCGCTTGCACTAAATTCTTGCACTAGTTTAATAGAAATTCAAATTATTTTTTTCTCATTGGTCAGCATTAAATAGTTTAAAATGTCGTTTTCTACATTGTGTACCCAAATCACTGATTTCGTCGACGCTTTCGATGAACTTCCTAAAGCCGCTCACACTAATTTCACCATTGAAATTCAAAAAAAGGAACTTCAATCCTTATGGGATGCGCTCAAACGAGAATATCACTGCGCTCTTCAAAATGCAACTAAAAAGGGCAAAACCAGTGATGAAATAAATGCGTTAAAAACTCAACATAAAGGCAGTTATGCTGCGTATCTGAAGTGTGTTTCGGAGATGGAAGAAATTTCTTCGAAATCGTTGAACGTATCAGACACCACCAATTTTCCTGGGTTTAATATACCCACTGATCATTTTGAACCGCAAGTGAAACTACCTCCGTGTGATACTATTATATTTGAAGGAGATTATCTCTCATGGCCGACTTTTCGAGATTTATTTACGGCGATTTATATCTCAAATACTCGCTTGTCCCCTGTCGAGAAAATGTACCACTTGCTTCAAAAAACACGCGGCGAAGCGAATGAAATTGTCAGGAAATGTCCCCTAACTCATGATGGCTTTGTTGTAGCATGGAAAAATTTAGTAGACCGATACGATAATCGACGCATACTAGTTAACAGTCAGCTTAAGGTTTTATTTAATCTCAAACCGGTGACAAGTGAGTCGAGTGCAGCTCTTAAAAGCTTACAGCGTGAAATAAATAATTGTATCTCGACATTGGAAATGTATAAAATTGACGTTGAAAGCTGGGATGCTATTTTTACATACTTATGTTCGTCCAAATTGCCAACTCTCAGTTTAGCTCTTTGGGAACAGACTCTCACTAACAAATCTGAAATCCCAAAATGGACAGATTTAGATGCGTTTCTCACAAATCGTTTTTATACGTTAGAATCCGTGTCAGATTTTCGTGACAAATCAGACTCGGCCTCCAATTTTAAGTCTCAAGGTCCGTCTACTTCTAAAGGCCACCAATCGGAAACGGCTAAAAGCAATCGAATTAATACATATCAAGCAAAAACAGAAAGATCAGGTTGTTGCGTATGTTCATCTCGGGAGCACGCAACAAAAAATTGTGCTAAATTCTTAGCACTTAGCGTTCAGGAGCGGTTCAATAAAGTGAAACAGCAAAATTTGTGCATTAACTGTCTCGCCAATTCTCATGTTTTTAAAAATTGTACCAGTGCTCACAATTGTACGAAGTGCCATAAAAGGCATCACACTCTGTTACATCGTGACAATATACCGTCACAAAATAATTCCTTTAATTCTTCTCGAAATGGATCTTTTTCTAGACAAGCACATCCTACGCAAGTAAGAACGAATTCTCAAATCGAATCGGATGATGCTATTGCATCAACTAGTGCTGCGGCCGAAAATACTTTCACGGTTCAATCTCACGTGGCCATTTCTGCGCGTCAAGTGTTGCTCGGCACCGCTATGGTTCATATTTACCATAATGGTGTTACGTATCCTGCCAGAGCACTGATCGACCCTGGATCGGAAGGCACTTTCATTACTGAACGCCTTCAACAATTATTAAAACTCCCAGAAAAAAAGGTGAATGCACAAGTTTCAGGAATTAATAGAACTATTTCCGCTAAAACCTTAAAATCAGTCAATTTTGTTTTAGGCTCTCTCAATAATTCTGAACTTAAAATTGAAGTTGCAGGACTCGTGCTTCCATTTTTAACTGAAAATATTCCTACTTATTCTCTGGATATTAATAAAATCCAAATGCCCTCTGATCTTAAACTCGCTGACAATCAATTCTGGAAAAGCAACGAAATTGATATTCTTATTGGGGCGGATATTTATCCGTTAATTTTACTTAATGGTATTCGGAAAAATGCGTGTGGCTCTTTAATGGCACAAAATACAGTGTTTGGATGGATATTGTTGGGGCCTGTTATCTCAAAGGCGTCTAATAATATCCGAGTGTTTCTGTCTTCCATTAATGAACTTTCATTAGATAAACAAATGACTCAATTTTGGGAAATTGAGGATCTTCCGAAAAAGAAGTTTATAACTGAAGAAGAAAATGCATGTGAAAATCTGTTTGTTAACACCACTTCCCGTGCTGCTGATGGCCGCTATGTTGTTCAACTTCCATTCAAAACTTTTCCCAACAGCATAGGGGCGTCGAAAGAAATTGCTAAGAGACAATTTTTGCGTAACGAACTTCGGTTAATGAAATCTCCCGAGTTGAAGACACAATATGATAAGGTTATAATGGAATATCTTGAATTAGGGCATATGGAAAAGGTCGTTATTCCTGATCAAATTCCTCATTATTATATGCCGCATCACGCAGTATTTAAACCAGAAAGCACGACAACAAAAGTTCGTGTCGTGTTCAATGCGTCATGCAAGTCGACCAACGGGAAAAGTCTTAATGACATTCTGCATGTAGGTCCATCTCTTCAGCAAGATCTCACTATTTTAATCGTGAAATGGCGATTCTTCCGCTACGTTTTTAATGGAGATTTAGAAAAAATGTATCGTCAAATACGAGTACATGACTCACACACTCCCTTTCAGCGGATTATTTTTCGTGAATCACCCTCAGATCCCTTAGAAGAGTTCGAACTGAAAACAGTTACTTTTGGAGTTAATTGTGCGCCTTATTTGGCAATTCGTGCTCTCATCCAATTGGCCAATGATGTTGAACATTCTCTTCCATTAGCTTCCAATATTTTGAAAAAAATGATGTATGTCGATGATGCACTTGCAGGGGCACATACTATAAAAGACACTCTCGAAGCTTTAGAACAACTTATTCAGGCGACCAATTCGGTTGGTTTCAATATGAGAAAATGGACATCGAATTGTAAAGAAGTTTTGAATTCACTCCCAGTGACAGATTTATTGAATGAAGATTTTCTAAAAATCGAAGGCTGTAGCTCCACCAAAACTTTGGGCATCCATTGGAACGCTAATTCCGATAGTTTTTTCTTCACAGTGTCTCCCTTTCCTGATCAATCTTCGTACACGAAACGAGAAGTTCTTTCCATGATCGCTAAACTTTTTGATCCCGCAGGATGGCTTTCACCTATCGTTATCGTTGCCAAAATGTTCATGCAACAGTTATGGTTAAAAAAAATAGAATGGGATGAGAAAATTCCTTCTGACCTTCTCCTTATATGGAAAGATTTCATGGAAAGTCATAAATCTATTAATAAAATACGTATACCAAGATGGGTAAATTATTCACCAAATGCCGCTGTTCAATATCATGCTTTTTGTGATGCCTCCGAAAAGGCATTCGGAGCATGTATATATATTCGTTCAGAAAATGGCCCATGTGCTACAACACATCTCATGTTTGCAAAATCTCGGGTCGCTCCAGTCAAATCTGTTTCTCTCCCTCGATTAGAACTCTGTGGTGCAACTTTGTTATCCGAAATGATAGGAGCATTAGTCGAAGAATTAAAAGTAAATAAAAAATCTCTATTCTGTTGGACTGATTCCACAATTGTTCTCGCGTGGCTTCAAAAACCCCCGTGTGCATGGAATGCATTTGTAGCCAATCGAGTATCAAAAATTTTAGAGACCACCAACCAAGAAAATTGGTTTCATGTTGACTCCCATGACAATCCTGCGGATATGATTAGCAGAGGGATGGACAGTCAAGTTCTCGTCCAAAATCAATTATGGTGGACAGGACCTTCATGGTTAAAATTGGAAGAAGAAGCATGGCCAAAATTGAATTCCTCATCCACATTCGACACCAATTTAGAACAAAAGGCTATTAAAATTAATTATGCATTTTTTCACAACTTTGAAGACCCGATGGATAGATTTTCAAATTTCGCTCGTGCAGTACGTGTGCTTTCGTATGTTTTTCGTTTCACGAAACGTCGAAGTCAAGGTGCGGTTTCACATACGCAAACTGTTACAAGTGCTGAAATTAAATCCACTCAAAGTTATTTAATTCAAATAGCACAGAAAGCTTATTTCGCGAGGGAATATTTTTTACTGTCGAAAAAACTTCCCGTTGATCCCAAAAGTAAACTTACTCCTTTAAATCCTTTTCTCGATACTGATGGAGTGCTCCGAGTGGGAAGTCGTTTATCACGTTCACTTTCCCTAGGATATAATGAAAAATTTCCTATTATTCTTCCATATTCTGCTCGATTCACACGTCTGTTTGTGATCTTTATTCATGAAATCAGTTTACATGGGGGAAATCAACTCATGTTACGTTTGATACGTCAACAATTTTGGATTCCGAAGGCTAAAAACATGATTAGATCGATTATTAATACTTGTAAGGTATGCCTTGTCCATAAAAAGAAAGTGCAAAGCCAACTGATGGCTGCCTTGCCTCCAGATCGAGTAACTATTGCTAGACCGTTCACGTCAACTGGTATCGATTTCTGTGGTCCTTTTGATATAAAGAGCTACAGAGGTCGAGGATGCAGTATAACAAAAGGTTACGTTTCACTGTTCGTTTGTTTTGCTACTAAGGCAATACATCTTGAAGCAGTTAGTGACCTCACGACGCCCATGTTTTTGGCAGCCTTTGCGCGATTTGTAGCCCGGCGAGGCTGTCCAGCGAAAATATTTTCAGACAACGGTACAAATTTTGTTGGCGCTTCTCGAGTATTAAAGAATGAGTTTAAGGAATTTCTAAAAGCTACGAAATCAAATGTTGAGCATAAATATTTGAGTCAAGCAGTTGAATGGAAATTTATTCCACCTGGAGCTCCTCACATGGGAGGACTTTGGGAAGCAGGGGTCAAATCCTTCAAATTTCATTTTCGACGCTTCGCAGGCAATTTTAAATACACGTTTGAAGAATTCAGCACGATTCTTCATCGAATTGAGGCATGTCTAAACTCTCGACCTTTAAGTCCTATCTCCGATGACCCCACAGATGTAGAACCGTTAACTCCAGGGCACTTCCTTATTGGAGGTCCACTTCTCTCTCTGCCAGACGCTGAAATTGAAAACAATCCCATGTCCATTGTAAATCGTTATCAGAAAATTAAAGCAATCTATCAGCATTTTTGTAAAAGATGGAAATCAGAATATTTAAAAGAGTTACATAAACGCAACAAATGGAAATTTCCCCAAAAGGATATCTCGAGTAACGATTTAGTCGTCATCCAAGACGAAAATCTCCCTCCCAACGAATGGCGCTTAGGGAGAGTAGAAAGGGTACATTGCGGTTCTGACAATCGCGTAAGAGTGGTCAGCATCAAAACGGCTAAGGGCGTTATTAAACGACCTGTAGTTAAACTTGTTTTACTCCCGAATTTATGATTTTTTCAACAACATCATATTTTTTGTTTGTTTTTGTGCGTATTTTCCCTCTCACTTTTATACCGTAGCATGAATTCCCAGGAGGCTACCAAAGACTCGGCAACGATGGATTGTTTGGTGTGTAAAAAACCACATGCGCTGCGTTTTTGCCCGACATTTTTGAAGCAATCGCTCGAAGGCAGATTGCGAATGGTTTTGCTTCACCGGTATTGTTCCAACTGCTTGGCGCAGACACATATCAGAAGAAATTGCCCAAGCAAGCATCGCTGTCACCGATGCCACGAGCAACATCATTCGCTTTTGCACGACGACAGAAAAAGTACTCAAAAGCCATCTCGTCCCATGGCTCATCGAAGATCTCGCTCGTATCAAACCCAACCGCCATCTTGTCTCATGGCTTCTCGGTTGGGTCAACGGCGTGTTGAAAGACCTCGCTCGTCGCTCCCACAATACCGGACACCTCGCTCGTGTTCCGAGGAGCGCAGCAGTGACGGACCCCGCTCGTCCATGCTCACTGCTGTCACAACTGCCGGAGTGATGTTACGGCCAACGGCAATAATAAAAATTGCAGTGCAGCACAAATTGTATTCTTTAAGGGCACTACTGGACCCGAATTCCGTAGAGTCCATTTTAACGGAAAGGTGCGCAAGGAAAATACGGCCACCCTACAACGTAGTCAATGGAGAACATCAATGCGTCCTGCAACTACGGGCAAAAATGGACTTGAATCTCCAGCTCACAATTCAAGCCCACATTAAAAATATGACCATCGTGACGCCTCAAAGAAATATCGACGAACGCATCACATCGCTATTCATGGGTATTAAACTGGCCGACCCGAAATTCTACCAATCCGCGGATGTGGATATTGTATTGGGAGCGGAAGTATACGCTAAAATTATGCGCTCCGGGCTTCTCGAAGGACAATACGGGCGACCACTGGGTCAGCTGACCATTTTCGGTTATGTCCTAACAGGGGTAGTAAACAATTAAATTAATAAAAAAATAATATATATAAATTTTATTTCTACTATTTTATCTCTTTTAATGAATTCAAAATACCAAAAAACCCATTTTCCAATAAAATTGAATTGCACTGCACTTACATATAATATAACCAATGAAATTTTCTCGCATGTAGAACTTATATCACTCTCATTTTTTGCAGAACAACGAGAGGCCTTGTGGTGGTTTGAAGGTGATCTTGCGCTCTAGCACTGCAAGGGGGGCGGAATGTTCATGCAGACGTCCTATTGCAGTGCGTAGAACAGTTTCCCTCCATATATTAAAATGCAACCATCGGCTATCTGCAACAAGTTGCCAAAGAATTGCATATCATGCGTTGCATCTGCGCCGAAAAGTTGGATTCTTGTATCGAACGTGAATACGAACGTATCAAGGCTTGCTCAATATTTTCCCGCGATCATAGTTAAATCGTTTTCATATATTTTTATCTCCAAATTAATTGACTTTCAAAGTAATTTATTTCAATTTATTATCTCGAGTTCAAACTTTACTTAATTTAATTACTCGACGAAGCATATATCTCCGAATCATCAAAGAACGGCGACGATCACATTCAAACCACACAAGTAAGAATTCTCCCATAATTCCTCACAATAAAGAAACTTTATATTTCTGCAAAATCGTGTATTTCTTCTCTTTTCTATTCTCGGCTATTCCCTGCCTCCCGAAATATACGTACTGAGCTATTTACCTGTGAAAAAACCAAAATATTGTTTTTTGCATGTAACTCCTCAGGGGTGCATTTGCGACCCCCATTGCCATACGATTTCTGGTCCGTCTGGACCCCCCCTATCACCTCCTTTTTTTTGTTCCATCGAGTATGGAACACCCTGTATAATCATGTAACAGAAAAGTTTAGATGTGTTAGTTAACCCATATAAATACTCTTGAACGCTGATCAAAAGCTGATCTAGTTAGGCCAAAGTTTGGACGTTTGATATTTTAAGTCCTATGGACAATCTCTTGTGAAAATGGGCGTGGTCGTTAGTAAGCCATAATTTAAAGAATATATTTTAGATATTAACAGCAAAAATTCAAGGCTCCAATATGGGCAAAAAGTAGTACATTAGGTACATAAGCAAGTTGGGTGTACTAAGGAGGGACTCGACCAACTTGAAGTTACTTTGTCATTATTTTCTATTCAAAATTTTCTTTATCATCTTCATTTTAAAGTCTTTTAAGTCTTAAAATGAAAATTACTCATGCGAACTGTCGCAAAAGTTCAACGGAAATATAATAAGATTAAATTAACTTTGAGAAATAAACTTCCCTTTTTTGCTTTGAGAAAAAACTTGGCTTTATTTTTGCATCTTCTGAGCTTGCTATTTGAATAAAAACTTCTTACAATAGTTTCGTTATTCCACCTTTTGGTTTCTTCTCCCCATGAAGGGTGGTAAGGTGCCTTAGTTACCTTTGTAAGGCTTGAAGAAAAAGACTGATTTGAAACATAACATACAAACAGAATATCAAATCCGTGAAGTAATTAAATGAAAAAACTTTTTCTGTATCAAATTCGATTTATGTTTCTTGTACTGAGATAGAAAAATTGAGCTTAACTTAATTTAAGTCATTATTAATTACATTAAATGAAGGCGTTTGAAATTAATTGATTTGCTCGCACACGCACACAATGGACACCTAATCAAACAAGCAATAACTTAATTTGCTTACGGCAACATTTCACTCTTGTGTAATGAAATGAGGTGGTAAACGGAGGGCAGATGAGGCGAAAATCCATAGCGATTCGCTGCGGTCTGATTGCTTTCCATCCTGTCGATAACGCGCCGGTAACGGTCATGAACAAACCCATTTACATGTCAATCTACATTGACGAGAATAACAATTGATGAGAGTGATTATTTGATACAAGAATACTTCGATTCTTTGGCCCATTGAAAGATGTTTAACATGTTAAATGTTTTATTTATTCCTACTTATTTACCAATTAATGGTTAAGGATCTCAAAGAAAAATTAATTTGAATCGGCTCTTGGTTGCACGAGGTAATTACTCCTAGATATTCGGCATCAAACCGTTTTCAAATGCATAATATATGTATGCTTGTGTGTATCCAGGCGAAGATGTCTCTCAACACAATTAAAATTCCGTTTAGCTGAGGCAATTCGCTCATTTCTCAACCACAAAATCATAGTGAAGATTCTTTCGGGCGAAAAGTCGCTCGCTAAACGATGCACAGTGGGGCCTCGGCGGAAAAAATAGGATTTTTCAACTTTTGAATTTCAAAAATATAATGATTCTCTTTTGTAAAGAAATGATTGGATATGAGGAATTCAACATTCTTTTTTATGAAAATTGAATGTTTTTATTAAAAAAAAACTAACAAAAGTCGAGGAAATGTTAGGGGGCATTTACACATTTGACAATTTTGTCAAAATCTATGTCAAAACAATCTTCAAAAAGTATACACGTAAGAATTTTTGACATCAAAATCGTTTTTTGAATCGAAAAATCATTTTAAATTTTGAAGTCAAATTTTTTTGATGTCAAACGTCAAAAGTGTAAATGGGCCCTTATTCAATAAATTTCAGATTAAATTTGTAGTCTAAATAGAGAACATTTTTAATATGAAAATCCACAGCTATTGCCTTTGTTTTATTTTTTGGTGGAAATATAGTAGGCGAGGCAGCCCCAATATTTTTAGCTTTTTTTTTCGAGGAGAACTCAATTTAGAAGTGTCCCTAATTTCAAATCCCTGGATCCAAAAATAAAAATTTTGACTTGTGCACTTATATAGGAGGTGGGCATGGTAGTGGGCGGATTTCCAAGATTTTTTAAAATATATTAATTTAGCCCACAGAAGTGTTTCTGCCAAATTTCAATGCTCTACGACCACTCTTGTATTTTTTTCCACAAAATATATGGAGCGGCCCCACTGTGCGATGTTCGGATGAAACCCATGTCAAGCAAAGAGATTACCTGATTTTCCACTCATGAGAAATGTACCAAACAAAAGCTTTCTTTCCTTTATTTAATTTTATGTGATTTTATTTTTAATTAAAAAATCGCCACATAACTGGCCTTTCAAAACTTTTTGCCACACCGTCAACACGTCAATAACCTCCGGAATGACAAGCGCCCGTAGAATTTGCATTCATTGCTTTGCTGTAAAGCTTTTTATGCAACAAATTTTCTGATGAAAAAGCAATGATGCGACAGTTTGCAAATAATTTATTGAATATAATTTATTACTATAGGTTGATCATATAATAAAATAATTTGTGAACGGTTTTTTTCTTCTTTTTTTTTTGGTTTTTGTAATGAATAAGTTCAATAAATTTGCGCGGCTTACGGTTAAATAATCGCGGTGGACATTTCCTTAAATGAAATTACGAATTAAAAATATTTTCAAAAAAAAGAATTTTTTCTCCAAACATAAAATCCCATTGGTCAGTGGCGATTTGTACGATGAGTGAACTGAACGATAAATT